>OZ024913.1:44456272-44603454 GCA_964017125.1 Flabesymbios commensalis | reverse complement strand
ATAAGATTTGAATAGCCTTTGGGATCTTCCATGTGAAGTTCTGTCAGTAAATGGTAAAAATGTCCGAGCTCATACGAGTCTTTTGACCAACCACTGTCTCATCCACACCGCCCTAGCTTTTCCTCGTTTGTATGTAGCTCTCCCTTCTGCCATCTGCTCTGGCTGCTCCAATATCAGTTGTTGCTTAAGGGCCAAATTCCCGCAGCTGCCACATACAGACACTTCTTCTACTCTGCAATGGCTTGCTGGGTATTCAACGTGATACTAATTACTACTATGTAATTGTTTTCATCAAATAATTATTTTATAGAAGCAATGGTTGAATAAGGAGTGAAGATGTTTGATCAAGTGCTCTTTACATTTTAGATGCATAGATTAGTGCTGCTCATTAATAAAAACAACATGTGTTTTTTCTGTCTAGCGCGCATATTATGAAACATGCAAATTTCCATTTCCGGGGATAAAACACTTTGATACATTTTTTTTTTGTCGCCCTCATTAACTTTTGCAGGAATTGGTCTAATTTCTTTTTTCTTAAAATACTTTTTTTCCGCCCTCCCTCATTAGATTTTGGTCTTTTTCTCTTCTAAAACAGAGAAAAAACATTGTGGCCTTAGAATAAAATGGTGCATACACCTGGAGACCCGACTCAACTCAAGAGGTTAAAAACGGTTTTGTTGCGTTGGGTCTCGTCGCAAGGTGTATGATAAAGACGCAACTCCACTTCAGTGTGATTGTTTTGATTGTACCAAAACTGTGCCAAACTAAATGAAAACAGTTTGGTCGGGTCGCATCTCCAGGTGTAGGCGCTGCCTATGAATACGAATTCAATTCACTTTATAGCTCATTAAATTAACACATGTGGGCCTATACATTAGAGTTCTTACAATAAGTGTGTATAATGTTATGTTTCAATCCGCCCATGTCAGACTCCTTTAACGAACAAAATACCTTTTTCATTCCGTCTATTGCATTAACTATTTCTGGTAAATTCAAATACATTTTCACTGTTGTAGGCCTACCTAAAAAATGAAATGAATCGGGCTTTAGGCCACCTTTGTGCACATATAGGCTAAACTGGGCCAGGAGAACCTCCTGAGGATGGTGAGATGATTGAGATGACACTGTCCTCCAGACACAGAATTCGAAATTCGAGCCCTGGTGGTCTGAGGCCGAGCACGCTACCTCTCGGTCACGGAGGCTCCCCACAATACTAACTTTTCACACGTGGATGGGGAAGAAACAATTTTGTTTCTTTCAAACCGCCGAGACCGGGAACCGAACCCCGGACTCTGGCGTGAAAGGCAGCGGTGCTAACCACTACCCCAGGGCCCCCGCCCTGTAGGCCTACCTATATAATGTTTGGCAGATGCACGGGCGTCGTAGATATTTACCAAGAATGTCTAGGCCTACACACTGCAGCTAAAATCTAAGTGATTTTAACCAAATGTATTTTTAAATTTATACCACCGAATGAGACACTGTCTGAAAATTAAACTAATTTAGCTTACTGATCGTCAATCGTTTCATATATGACTAGTAAGCGTATATGTGTATGGGACATATAAGGTATGTTGGAGACATCTACGGCACAATGTGTCCACCTGGCGACTGAGGGTGCTTCATTAGGCCTATCTGTGTTTGCCACCTCACTAGGTGACTCTTACATTCACCAAAACCCAAGTAAGGCTTATTTATAAGACTTTCATTGGTGGAAATACATTACAATATTGACACCAACATAGTCAATACATTGAGTAACCTCTCTTACAGTGTTTTTTCTACTGAAATGTGCAACGTGAAAGAGGTAGTATGGTAGATCGTTACAGTACATATTATGATATATTCGTAGCTACGATATCTACAAAATAATAATTTGTCGCCTTATGGTAAAAATTAGCATTCGATGTATGCAGACATATCCCACTTTTGGTGGAGAGTCATATACGCACATATACACATGTATCCCCCACTCTCGGTATTTAACAGAGGAGTTTTTAAAGCTGTCATGCCAGATATCAGACGTTCATCTCCCGCTCTCGGTATTTAATAGAGGAGTGTTTAAAGCTGTCATGCCAGATATCAGACGTTCATCCCCCGCTCTCGGTATTTAATAGAGGATATAGTGTTTAAAGCTATCATGTCAGATATCAGACGTTCATCCCCTGCTCTCGGTATTTAATAGAGGATATAGTGTTTAAAGCTGTCATGCCAGATATCGGACGTTCATCCCCCGCTCTCGGTATTTAATAGAGAATATAGTGTTTAAAGCTGTCATGCCAGATATTAGACGTGTATCCCCCGCTCTCGGTATTTAATAGAGGATATAGTGTTAAAAGCTATCATGTCAGATATCAGACGTTCATCCCCCGCTCTCGGTATTTAATAGAGGAGTGTTTAAAGCTGTCATGCCAGATATCAGACGTTCATCCCCCGCTCTCCGTATTTAATAGAGAATATAGTGTTTAAAGCTGTCATGCCATATATCAGACGTGTATCCCCCCGCTCTCGGTATTTAATAGAGGATATAGTGTTTAAAGCTATCATGTCAGATATCAGACGTTCATCCCCCGCTCTCGGTATTTAATAGGGGAGTGTTTAAAGCTGTCATGCCAGATATCGGACGTTCATCCCCCGCTCTCGGTATTTAATAGAGAATATAGTGTTTAAAGCTGTCATGCCAGATATCAGACGTGTATCCCCCGCTCTCGGTATTTAATAGAGGATATAGTGTTTAAAGCTATCATGTCAGATATCAGACGTTCATCCCCCGCTCTCGGTATTTGATAGAGGATATAGTGTTTAAAGCTGTCATGTCAGATATCAGACGTTCATCTCCCGCTCTCGGTATTTAATAGAGGAGTGTTTAAAGCTGTCATGCCAGATATCAGACGTTCATCCCCCGCTCTCGGTATTTAATAGAGGAGTGTTTAAAGCTGTCATGCCAGATATCAGACGTTCATCTCCCGCTCTCGGTATTTAATAGAGGAGTGTTTAAAGCTGTCATGCCAGATATCAGACGTTCATCCCCCGCTCTCGGTATTTAATAGAGGAAATAGTGTTTAAAGCTATCAGGTCAGATATCAGACGTTAATCACCCGCTCTCGGTATTTATTTGAGGATATAGTGTTTAAAGCTATCATGTCAGATATCAGACGTTCATCCCCTGCTCTCGGTATTTAATAGAGGATATAGTGTTTAAAGCTGTCATGCCAGATATCAGACGTTCATCCCCCGCTCTCGGTATTTAATAGAGGATATAGTGTTTAAAGCTATCATGTCAGATATCAGACGTTTATTCCCCACTCTCGGTATTTAATAGAGGATATAGTGTTTAAAGCTGTCAGGTCAGATATTAGACGTGTATCCCCCGCTCTCGGTATTTAATAGAGGATATAGTGTTGAAAGCTATCATGTCAGATATCAGACGTTCATCCCCCGCTCTCGGTATTTAATAGAGGAGTGCTTAAAGCAGTCATGCCAGATATCAGACGTTCATTCCCCGCTCTCCGTATTTAATAGAGAATATAGTGTTTAAAGCTGTCATGCCAGATATCAGACGTGTATCCCCCGCTCTCGGTATTTAATAGAGGATATAGTGTTTAAAGCTATCATGTCAGATATCAGACGTTCATCCCCCGCTCTCGGTATTTAATAGAGGAGTGTTTAAAGCTGTCATGCCAGATATCGGACGTTCATCCCCCGCTCTCGGTATTTAATAGAGGATATAGTGTTTAAAGCTATCATGTCAGATATCAGACGTTCATCCCCCGCTCTCGGTGTTTAATAGAGGATATAGTGTTTAAAGCTGTCATGTCAGATATCAGACGTTCATCCCCCGCTCTCGGTATTTAATAGAGGATATAGTGTGTAAAGCTATCATGTCAGATATCAGACGTTCATCCCCTGCTCTCGGTATTTAATAGAGGATATAGTGTTTAAAGCTGTCATGCCAGATATCGGACGTTCATCCCCCGCTCTCGGTATTTAATAGAGAATATAGTGTTTAAAGCTGTCATGCCAGATATCGGACGTTCATCCCCCGCTCTCGGTATTTAATAGAGGATATAGTGTTTAAAGCTATCATGTCAGATATCGGACGTTCATCCCCCGCTCTCGGTGTTTAATAGAGGATATAGTGTTTAAAGCTGTCATGTCAGATATCAGACGTTCATCCCCCGCTCTCGGTATTTAATAGAGGATATTGTGTGTAAAGCTATCATGTCAGATATCAGACGTTCATCTCCCGCTCTCGGTATTTAATAGAGGATATAGTGTTAAAAGCTATCATGTCAGATATCAGACGTTCATCCCCCGCTCTCGGTATTTAATAGAGGAGTGTTTAAAGCTGTCATGCCAGATATCAGACGTTCATCCCCCGCTCTCCGTATTTAATAGAGAATATAGTGTTTAAAGCTGTCATGCCATATATCAGACGTGTATCCCCCCGCTCTCGGTATTTAATAGAGGATATAGTGTTAAAAGCTATCATGTCAGATATCAGACGTTCATCCCCCGCTCTCGGTATTTAATAGAGGAGTGTTTAAAGCTGTCATGCCAGATATCGGACGTTCATCCCCCGCTCTCGGTATTTAATAGAGAATATAGTGTTTAAAGCTGTCATGCCAGATATCAGACGTGTATCCCCCGCTCTCGGTATTTAATAGAGGATATAGTGTTTAAAGCTATCATGTCAGATATCAGACGTTCATCCCCCGCTCTCGGTATTAGATAGAGGAGTGTTTAAAGCTGTCATGCCAGATATCGGACGTTCATCCCCCGCTCTCGGTATTTAATAGAGGATATAGTGTTTAAAGCTATCATGTCAGATATCAGACGTTCATCCCCCGCTCTCGGTGTTTAATAGAGGATATAGTGTTTAAAGCTGTCATGTCAGATATCAGACGTTCATCCCCCGCTCTCGGTATTTAATAGAGGATATAGTGTTGAAAGCTATCATGTCAGATATCAGACGTTCATCCCCCGCTCTCGGTGTTTAATAGAGGAGTGCTTAAAGCAGTCATGCCAGATATCAGACGTTCATCCCCCGCTCTCCGTATTTAATAGAGAATATAGTGTTTAAAGCTGTCATGCCAGATATCAGATGTGTATCCCCCGCTCTCGGTATTTAATGGAGGATATAGTGTTTAAAGCTATCATGTCAGATATCAGACGTTCATCCCCCGCTCTCGGTATTTAATAGAGGAGTGTTTAAAGCTGTCATGCCAGATATCGGACGTTCATCCCCTGCTCTCGGTATTTAATAGAGGATATAGTGTTTAAAGCTATCATGTCAGATATCAGACGTTCATCCCCCGCTCTCGGTGTTTAATAGAGGATATAGTGTTTAAAGCTGTCATGTCAGATATCAGACGTTCATCCCCCGCTCTCGGTATTTAATAGAGGATATAGTGTGTAAAGCTATCATGTCAGATATCAGACGTTCATCCCCCGCTCTCGGTATTTATTAGAGGATATAGTGTTTAAAGCTGTCATGCCAGATATCGGACGTTCATCCCCCGCTCTCGGTATTTAATAGAGAATATAGTGTTTAAAGCTGTCATGCCAGATATTAGACGTGTATCCCCCGCTCTCGGTATTTAATAGAGGATATAGTGTTAAAAGCTATCATGTCAGATATCAGACGTTCATCCCCCGCTCTCGGTATTTAATAGAGGATATAGTGTTAAAAGCTATCATGTCAGATATCAGACGTTCATCCCCCGCTCTCGGTATTTAATAGAGGAGTGTTTAAAGCTGTCATGCCAGATATCAGACGTTCATCCCCCGCTCTCCGTATTTAATAGAGAATATAGTGTTTAAAGCTGTCATGCCATATATCAGACGTGTATCCCCCCGCTCTCGGTATTTAATAGAGGATATAGTGTTAAAAGCTATCATGTCAGATATCAGACGTTCATCCCCCGCTCTCGGTATTTAATAGAGGAGTGTTTAAAGCTGTCATGCCAGATATCGGACGTTCATCCCCCGCTCTCGGTATTTAATAGAGAATATAGTGTTTAAAGCTGTCATGCCAGATATCAGACGTGTATCCCCCGCTCTCGGTATTTAATAGAGGATATAGTGTTTAAAGCTATCATGTCAGATATCAGACGTTCATCCCCCGCTCTCGGTATTAGATAGAGGAGTGTTTAAAGCTGTCATGCCAGATATCGGACGTTCATCCCCCGCTCTCGGTATTTAATAGAGGATATAGTGTTTAAAGCTATCATGTCAGATATCAGACGTTCATCCCCCGCTCTCGGTGTTTAATAGAGGATATAGTGTTTAAAGCTGTCATGTCAGATATCAGACGTTCATCCCCCGCTCTCGGTATTTAATAGAGGATATAGTGTTGAAAGCTATCATGTCAGATATCAGACGTTCATCCCCCGCTCTCGGTGTTTAATAGAGGAGTGCTTAAAGCAGTCATGCCAGATATCAGACGTTCATCCCCCGCTCTCCGTATTTAATAGAGAATATAGTGTTTAAAGCTGTCATGCCAGATATCAGATGTGTATCCCCCGCTCTCGGTATTTAATAGAGGATATAGTGTTTAAAGCTATCATGTCAGATATCAGACGTTCATCCCCCGCTCTCGGTATTTAATAGAGGAGTGTTTAAAGCTGTCATGCCAGATATCGGACGTTCATCCCCTGCTCTCGGTATTTAATAGAGGATATAGTGTTTAAAGCTATCATGTCAGATATCAGACGTTCATCCCCCGCTCTCGGTGTTTAATAGAGGATATAGTGTTTAAAGCTGTCATGTCAGATATCAGACGTTCATCCCCCGCTCTCGGTATTTAATAGAGGATATAGTGTGTAAAGCTATCATGTCAGATATCAGACGTTCATCCCCCGCTCTCGGTATTTATTAGAGGATATAGTGTTTAAAGCTGTCATGCCAGATATCGGACGTTCATCCCCCGCTCTCGGTATTTAATAGAGAATATAGTGTTTAAAGCTGTCATGCCAGATATTAGACGTGTATCCCCCGCTCTCGGTATTTAATAGAGGATATAATGTTAAAAGCTATCATGTCAGATATCAGACGTTCATCCCCCGCTCTCGGTATTTAATAGAGGAGTGTTTAAAGCTGTCATGCCAGATATCAGACGTTCATCCCCCGCTCTCCGTATTTAATAGGGAATATAGTGTTTAAAGCTGTCATGCCATATATCAGACGTGTATCCCCCCGCTCTCGGTATTTAATAGAGGATATAGTGTTTAAAGCTATCATGTCAGATATCAGACGTTCATCCCCCGCTCTCGGTATTTAATAGAGGAGTGTTTAAAGCTGTCATGCCAGATATCGGACGTTCATCCCCCGCTCTCGGTATTTAATAGAGAATATAGTGTTTAAAGCTGTCATGCCAGATATCAGACGTGTATCCCCCGCTCTCGGTATTTAATAGAGGATATATTGTTTAAAGCTATCATGTCAGATATCAGACGTTCATCCCCCGCTCTCGGTATTTGATAGAGGAGTGTTTAAAGCTGTCATGCCAGATATCGGACGTTCATCCCCCGCTCTCGGTATTTAATAGAGGATATAGTGTTTAAAGTTATTATGTCAGATATCAGACGTTCATCCCCCGCTCTCGGTGTTTAATAGAGGATATAGTGTTTAAAGCTGTCATGTCAGATATCAGACGTTCATCCCCCGCTCTCGGTATTTAATAGAGGATATAGTGTGTAAAGCTATCATGTCAGATATCAGACGTTCATCCCCTGCTCTCGGTATTTAATAGAGGATATAGTGTTTAAAGCTGTCATGCCAGATATCGGACGTTCATCCCCCGCTCTCGGTATTTAATAGAGAATATAGTGTTTAAAGCTGTCATGCCAGATATTAGACGTGTATCCCCCGCTCTCGGTATTTAATAGAGGATATAGTGTTAAAAGCTATCATGTCAGATATCAGACGTTCATCCCCCGCTCTCGGTGTTTAATAGAGGATATAGTGTTTAAAGCTGTCATGTCAGATATCAGACGTTCATCCCCCGCTCTCGGTATTTAATAGAGGATATAGTGTTGAAAGCTATCATGTCAGATATCAGACGTTCATCCCCCGCTCTCGGTGTTTAATAGAGGAGTGCTTAAAGCAGTCATGCCAGATATCAGACGTTCATCCCTCGCTCTCCGTATTTAATAGAGAATATAGTGTTTAAAGCTGTCATGCCAGATATCAGATGTGTATCCCCCGCTCTCGGTATTTAATAGAGGATATAGTGTTTAAAGCTATCATGTCAGATATCAGACGTTCATCCCCCGCTCTCGGTATTTAATAGAGGAGTGTTTAAAGCTGTCATGCCAGATATCGGACGTTCATCCCCTGCTCTCGGTATTTAATAGAGGATATAGTGTTTAAAGCTATCATGTCAGATATCAGACGTTCATCCCCCGCTCTCGGTGTTTAATAGAGGATATAGTGTTTAAAGCTGTCATGTCAGATATCAGACGTTCATCCCCCGCTCTCGGTATTTAATAGAGGATATAGTGTGTAAAGCTATCATGTCAGATATCAGACGTTCATCCCCCGCTCTCGGTATTTAATAGAGGATATAGTGTTTAAAGCTGTCATGCCAGCTATCGGACGTTCATCCCCCGCTCTCGGTATTTAATAGAGAATATAGTGTTTAAAGCTGTCATGCCAGATATTAGACGTGTATCCCCCGCTCTCGGTATTTAATAGAGGATATAGTGTTAAAAGCTATCATGTCAGATATCAGACGTTCATCCCCCGCTCTCGGTATTTAATAGAGGAGTGTTTAAAGCTGTCATGCCAGATATCAGACGTTCATCCCCCGCTCTCCGTATTTAATAGAGAATATAGTGTTTAAAGCTGTCATGCCATATATCAGACGTGTATCCCCCCGCTCTCGGTATTTAATAGAGGATATAGCGTTTAAAGCTATCATGTCAGATATCAGACGTTCATCCCCCGCTCTCGGTATTTAATAGAGGAGTGTTTAAAGCTGTCATGCCAGATATCGGACGTTCATCCCCCGCTCTCGGTATTTAATAGAGAATATAGTGTTTAAAGCTGTCATGCCAGATATCAGACGTGTATCCCCCGCTCTCGGTATTTAATAGAGGATATATTGTTTAAAGCTATCATGTCAGATATCAGACGTTCATCCCCCGCTCTCGGTATTTGATAGAGGAGTGTTTAAAGCTGTCATGCCAGATATCGGACGTTCATCCCCCGCTCTCGGTATTTAATAGAGGATATAGTGTTTAAAGCTATTATGTCAGATATCAGACGTTCATCCCCCGCTCTCGGTGTTTAATAGAGGATATAGTGTTTAAAGCTGTCATGTCAGATATCAGACGTTCATCCCCCGCTCTCGGTATTTAATAGAGGATATAGTGTGTAAAGCTATCATGTCAGATATCAGACGTTCATCCCCTGCTCTCGGTATTTAATAGAGGATATAGTGTTTAAAGCTGTCATGCCAGATATCGGACGTTCATCCCCCGCTCTCGGTATTTAATAGAGAATATAGTGTTTAAAGCTGTCATGCCAGATATTAGACGTGTATCCCCCGCTCTCGGTATTTAATAGAGGATATAGTGTTAAAAGCTATCATGTCAGATATCAGACGTTCATCCCCCGCTCTCGGTATTTAATAGAGGAGTGTTTAAAGCTGTCATGCCAGATATCGTACTTCATCCCCCGCTCTCCGTATTTAATAGAGAATATAGTGTTTAAAGCTGTCATGCCAGAGATCAGACGTGTATCCCCCCGCTCTCGGTATTTAATAGAGAATATAGTGCTTAAAGCTGTCATGCCAGATATCAGAAGTTCATCCCCCGCTCTCGGTATTTAATAGAGGAGTGTTTAAAGCTGTCATGTCAGATATCAGACGTTTATCCCCCGCTCTCGGTATTTAATAGAGGAGTATTTAAAGCTGTCATGCCAGATATCAGACGTTCATCCCCCGCTCTCGGTATTTAATAGAGGATATAGTGTGTAAAGCTATCATGTCAGATATCAGACGTTCATCCCCTGCTCTCGGTATTTAATAGAGGATATAGTGTTTAAAGCTGTCATGCCAGATATCGGACGTTCATCCCCCGCTCTCGGTATTTAATAGAGAATATAGTGTTTAAAGCTGTCATGTCAGATATCAGACGTTCATCTCCCGCTCTCGGTATTTAATAGAGGAGTGTTTAAAGCTGTCATGCCAGATATCAGACGTTCATCCCCCGCTCTCGGTATTTAATAGAGGAGTGTTTAAAGCTGTCATGCCAGATATCAGACGTTCATCTCCCGCTCTCGGTATTTAATAGAGGATATAGTGTTTAAAGCTGTCATGCCAGATATCAGACGTTCATCCCCCGCTCTCGGTATTTAATAGAGGATATAGTGTTTAAAGCTATCATGTCAGATATCAGACGTTTATTCCCCACTCTCGGTATTTAATAGAGGATATAGTGTTTAAAGCTGTCAGGTCAGATATTAGACGTGTATCCCCCGCTCTCGGTATTTAATAGAGGATATAGTGTTGAAAGCTATCATGTCAGATATCAGACGTTCATCCCCCGCTCTCGGTATTTAATAGAGGAGTGTTTAAAGCTGTCATGCCAGATATCGGACGTTCATCCCCCGCTCTCGGTATTTAATAGAGGATATAGTGTTTAAAGCTGTCATGTCAGATATCAGACGTTCATCCCCCGCTCTCGGTGTTGAATAGAGGATATAGTGTTTAAAGCTGTCATGTCAGATATCAGACGTTCATCTCCCGCTCTCGGTATTTAATAGAGGAGTGTTTAAAGCTGTCATGCCAGATATCAGACGTTCATCCCCCGCTCTCGGTATTTAATAGAGGAGTGTTTAAAGCTGTCATGCCAAATATCAGACGTTCATCTCCCGCTCTCGGTATTTAATAGAGGAGTGTTTAAAGCTGTCATGCCAGATATCAGACGTTCATCCCCCGCTCTCGGTATTTAATAGAGGATATAGTGTTTAAAGCTGTCAGGTCAGATATCAGACGTTCATCCCCCGCTCTCGGTATTTAATAGAGAATATAGTGTTTAAAGCTGTCATGCCAGATATCAGAAGTTCATCCCCCGCTCTCGGTATTTAATAGAGGAGTGTTTAAAGCTGTCATGTCAGATATCAGACGTTTATCCCCCGCTCTCGGTATTTAATAGAGGAGTATTTAAAGCTGTCATGCCAGATATCAGACGTTCATCCCCCGCTCTCGGTATTTAATAGAGGGTATAGTGTTTAAAGCTGTCAGGTCAGATATCAGACGTTTATCCCCCGCTCTCGGTATTTAATAGAGAATATAGTGTTTAAAGCTGTCATGCCAGATATTAGACGTGTATTCCCCGCTCTCGGTATTTAATAGAGGATATAGTGTTTAAAGCTGTCAGGTCAGATTTCAGACGTTCATCCCCCGCTCTCGGTATTTAATAGAGGAGTGTTTAAAGCTGTCATGCCAGATATCAGACGTTCATCCCCCGCTCTCGGTATTTAATAGAGGATATAGTGTTTAAGGCTGTCATGGCAGATATCAGACGTTCATCCCCCGCTCTCGGTATTTAATAGAGGATATAGTGTTTAAAGCTGTCATGTCAGATATCAGACGTTTATCCCCCGCTCTCGGTATTTAATAGATTATATAGTGTTTAAAGCTGTCAGGTCAGATATCAGACGTTCATCCCCCGCTCTCGGTATTTAATAGAGGAGTATTTAAAGCTGTCATGCCAGATATCAGACGTTCATCCCCCGCTCTCGGTATTTAATAGAGAATATAGTGTTTAAAGCTGTCATGCCAGATATTAGACGTGTATCCCCCGCTCTCGGTATTTAATAGAGGATATAGTGTTTAAAGCTATCATGTCAGATATCAGACGTTCATCCCCCGCTCTCGGTATTTAATAGAGAAGTGTTTATAGCTGTCATGCCAGATATCGGACGTTCATCCCCCGCTCTCGGTATTTAATAGAGAATATAGTGTTTAAAGCTGTCATGCCAGATATTAGACGTGTATCCCCCGCTCTCGGTATTTAATAGAGGATATAGTGTTTAAAGCTGTCAGGTCAGATTTCAGACGTTTATCCCCCGCTCTCGGTATTTAATAGAGGAGTGTTTAAAGCTGTCATGCCAGATATCAGACGTTCATCCCCCGCTCTCGTTATTTAATAGAGGATATAGTGTTTAAAGCTGTCATGCCAGATATCAGACGTTCATCCCCCGCTCTCGGTGTTGAATAGAGGATATAGTGTTTAAAGCTGTCATGTCAGATATCAGACGTTCATCTCCCGCTCTCGGTATTTAATAGAGGAGTGTTTAAAGCTGTCATGCCAGATATCAGACGTTCATCCCCCGCTCTAGGTATTTAATAGAGGAGTGTTTAAAGCTGTCATGCCAAATATCAGACGTTCATCTCCCGCTCTCGGTATTTAATAGAGGAGTGTTTAAAGCTGTCATGCCAGATATCAGACGTTCATCCCCCGCTCTCGGTATTTAATAGAGGATATAGTGTTTAAAGCTATCAGGTCAGATATCAGACGTTTATCCCCTGCTCTCGGTATTTAATAGAGAATATAGTGTTTAAAGCTGTCATGCCAGATATCAGAAGTTCATCCCCCGCTCTCGGTATTTAATAGAGGAGTGTTTAAAGCTGTCATGTCAGATATCAGACGTTTATCCCCCGCTCTCGGTATTTAATAGAGGAGTATTTAAAGCTGTCATGCCAGATATCAGACGTTCATCCCCCGCTCTCGGTATTTAATAGAGGATATAGTGTTTAAAGCTGTCAGGTCAGATATCAGACGTTTATCCCCCGCTCTCGGTATTTAATTGAGGATATAGTGTTTAAAGCTATCATGTCAGATATCAGATGTTTATCCCCCGCTCTCTGTATTTAATAGAGGATATAGTGTTTAAAGCTGTCATGTCAGATATCAGACGTTTATCCCCGCTCTCGGTATTTAATAGAGGATATAGTGTTTAAAACTGTCATGTCAGATATCAGACGTTTATCCCCTGCTCTCGGTATTTAATAGAGGATATAGTGTTTAAGGCTGTCATGGCAGATATCAGACGTTCATCCCCCGCTCTCGGTATTTAATAGAGGGTATAGTGTTTAAAGCTGTCAGGTCAGATATCAGACGTTCATCCCCCGCTCTCGGTATTTAATAGAGAATATAGTGTTTAAAGCTGTCATGCCAGATATTAGACGTGTATCCCCCGCTCTCGGTATTTAATAGAGGATATAGTGTTTAAAGCTATCATGTCAGATATCAGACGTTCATCCCCCGCTCTCGGTATTTAATAGAGAAGTGTTTATAGCTGTCATGCCAGATATCGGACGTTCATCCCCCGCTCTCGGTATTTAATAGAGAATATAGTGTTTAAAGCTGTCATGCCAGATATTAGACGTGTATCCCCCGCTCTCGGTATTTAATAGAGGATATAGTGTTTAAAGCTGTCAGGTCAGATTTCAGACGTTCATCCCCCGCTCTCGGTATTTAATAGAGGAGTGTTTAAAGCTGTCATGCCAGATATCAGACGTTCATCCCCCGCTCTCGGTATTTAATAGAGGATATAGTGTTTAAAGCTGTCATGCCAGATATCAGACGTTCATCCCCCGCTCTCGGTATTTAATAGAGGATATAGTGTTTAAAGCTGTCAGGTCAGATATCAGACGTTTATCCCCCGCTCTCGGTATTTAATAGAGGATATAGTGTTTAAAGCTGTCAGGTCAGATATCAGACGTTCATCCCCCGCTCTCGGTATTTAATAGAGGATATAGTGTTTAAAGCTGTCAGGTCAGATATCAGACGTTCATCCCCCGCTTTCGGTATTTAATAGAGGATATAGTGTTTAAAGCTATCATGTCAGATATCAGAAGTTCATCCCCCGCTCTCGGTATTTAATTGAGGTTTCACAAAACTTCCACTCATTTATAGAAGATTCAATATCGTGGGGAGCGTCCGTGCCTGAGAGGTAACCCGCTTACCTTTAGACGGCCGAAGTATAATTTCAAATCCTGTGTCTGAAAGGTCATCCGATTCATCTCACCATAAATTATATTCAAGAGGTTCTACTTGAGTGGTGCATAAAAATGCATTGATCGATTGATTGATTCGTTCGTTTGTTCGTTCGTCCGTTCGTTCGTTTGTTAATTCATCCAATAATTGTTTAAATTATCGCGCGCAAAAATCGTGGAGATGAATCTGCAAACAGACGGTATCCCAATAAGCAGATCTTTATAATTATGGTGCTTGTTAAAATTTGTTAAAATTGTCTTCTACTCGGGTTGGTTGGTTGATGAATGTATTAGCTGGGCTAGTTTTTTGGGTTGAGTTGGTTGTGGGAGATGTATTGGTTGATTTGTTGATTTCGGTTGAATTGGCTGGAGTTGATTTTGTCTGCTGGGTTTGTTAAGCAGTTAGGTTTCGTTTGGTTTATTTCACTGGGTCGGTTTCGTCGGTTGGTTCCATGTAAGTTAGGTCGGGTGGGCCGATTTGGCGGCTTTTGGCCAGGTTAGTTGGAGGGTTAGTTGTTTTGGGGGCGTTGGGCATCCAAAAATACATTCCTCAACAACAATAGCAACAATAGTATGACAAAATATTTATTTCACAGAATAAATAATCACGATAATTACATATTCATGATGATACAAAAAATGAGGAAAGTATGAGCTCTATAATCATGACAATGATATGAGCAACATAACCATGATAACATAGATATAGATCAATGATGTATCATCGCATGGGAGCTAAAGGGTCCTACCTGTTACTCCAATGAATGACAGGACCCTTTGCTTTCTGAGGGGAGGACAGGCTGTAAACACATAGAGCAATACTAACTATTACACTCATTTTGACTAATGTTACTTCTATTCAGTATAATCATGTAGTTACTCTTTACTGCTCCACCTCCTGTATCCTGTATATTACAAAAAATACAAAAATGTACAATGATTGTTTGAGAATAAATTATATGTCTTAACTACTACTCAATCAAGAGGCAGGTGACATTTTGTGCCAAGTGTGTGTAATTTATTAATCCAATTGTATTACTTTGTAGTTAAAAAGGTGTATCTGCCCTTATATAAAGAGGCAGATACACCCTTTCAAATCTAATGGAACGATTTGCTGTAAATAGTCATTTTACAGGGGGTTCACTTGTTCCACAAGGTTGAGTTTGTACAATTTGTCATGGTGTAAATTATCATTGTGCTCCTATGTTGACTGAATGTACTTGAATACATAATTCAATATTGTATTTGTCGATATTGTATTTACTTTTATGTTCTTTCGTCTGAAGGTATTTCCATGATAAACATGATGTGCATGATGTAGTGTCTAAGACCTATGTTTTCCACGCTGGCAACTAATTTAACATAACTAAATATCTGTGACCAGAAACATGCTTTTGACCATTAGAATCATCTTTATAATATTTTAACATGCTTAAAACGTAAAAAGGCTAAAACATTTCACGCTCTATATCGAATACAGATCTCCACTCCCTGCCAATTGATAATTGTTTGTAACCAGGTAACAAGGAACACACATTTGTTGGATGATATAATTATTTCAACTAATATTGCATTATCGTGGTTCAACTGGGAACACGTTGACGAGAAGTTTGTACTCGGAATAGGGCGGGGATCCTGGTGCAGTGGTTAAAGCTGCATGCTTGAAGCTGCCTGTCTGGAAATGCCGGAGATCGCGGGCTCGAACTCCCATCTGGCCTTCAAGTTTCAAAGCAACAATATGTTTTTCCCCGCTTATTCGTAAGGATTCAACATTGTGGGGAGCTCCCGTGACCGAGAGGTAGCATGCTCGGCCTTAGACCGCCAGGGCTCGAATTTCGAATTCTGTGTCTGGAGGTCAGTGTCATCTCACCATCCTCAGGAATTTCTTCTGGCCCAGTTGAGTCTATATGTGCACATAGGTGGCCTAAAACCTTATTCAATTTCTTTCGCTCGTACGCGGAAGTTCAATTGACAGGGCGTGTTGGATATGAGTGATAAAACATGTATGACAATAGAAGAAATGAAGAAAAATTGCAATCGATCTTCACAGATAATTGCATCTTTTTTAACGCAGGCATGTCAAAATATATTACCCGTGGAAGTTTTTTTTAACAAAGACTAGCGACACACTTCACTCGGGCATCAAACCAATTTTAGCACCTCAAAAGACGGACGGAACATTTACAATACATGTAGCTATAGGGCCTACATTACACACAATTAAACCCTATCCCAGCTAGCACAAGCCGTGACGCCAACAAAGGCGCAAATCAACCGACTTTAGACGTCCTGACGTCTATAGACGTCAGAATATAAAGTTGTAACTGGTCAGTTTTGATTGGGATAATACACTATCAGACTGATGCATGACAGAGAAAGGCATATTGCGTTGACGGGTTGATTTTTAACCTACCTCAGCAAAATCAGCACACAAAACACACTTTTTCCTGTACATGCCAAAATCGTCATTATTGCTTTCACAGTCTCTAGTCCAAATATAGGCTAATACTATCACAGTGTGCTCGTGGAAATGCTATATTATCACCGACAAAAACCAACAACATCAGATAAGATCCGATAAATGCCAGTACTCTTCATATACCTCACATCTATCTTTAACACTTACAGCACGGAGATCAACTTTAGACGTCAGAATCTGACGTCTATAGACGTCTAAAGTCGATCTGGCTATATTTATACTGAAGATCATACATTTGCACAGATCTGCACTTTCGTCTTCACGATCACATCATTACGGAGCACACGGAGCTGTATCAACATAAAATCCACGTCATTGACGTTGATTCTACCTTGATACTAACTCCGTGTGCCTACATTTGTGAGCCACCCATTTTCCATCCACGTGTACTAGAAGGACGTATTGACAGTGGTAGAAGGGACAGAGTCGATAGATATCTCTGTCATGGAGGAGTCGGCAGTTCTTGGCAGATTGTCGTGTGTTTCTCGTGAGCCGCGTGACTGCTCAGATTGTCTGTCTGTGCTGGAATCAGCGGCTTGTACCTGGTCAGAAGAGTTCTGGTTATTGTTATTATTGCCGGACTGCTCCGGAGCGTTCTCTTCCGTGGACACAGCGTTCAGTTGACCGGTGCTGCGGCCCATCTCGTCAAATATATCAGAGTATTTAGGCGGCTCTGCAGGTAAGGAGTCATAATCTGGTGGATTGAACGCGTACTGACTCTGTGGGTCAAAGGTCATGCCCAGATTATCCTGTCCCTCTGAGCCTGGCGATGCAGTGGTTGGTAGCACAGACCGACCGGTCACTCCTGCAAACATAAATAAACTTTATAAAATAAAAATATATAACAAACTCAAAATCACTGATCGGACAATCTGGCCCAAGTATGGTAGCCCTAACTTAAATAACAAAAGAATAACGGCGATGATCAGCAGATATCTTCATGTGACAGACCAAGTCACTCTTTCGTTAAATACGATACTTGGCCCGATAATCGCATGCAGGTGACCAATCAGAAATGTTGATACATATTTCCGGATTGTCAGTGGGCCTACCCTAATGGAAAGATCTTCCCTGGTGGGTGTACCTTGGGTGAGAGCGAGTACCATCAGAAATGTTAGCCCTGGGTAGTCACCCTGGGAGCACCATAGATAACAACAGCTCCAGGGATGTACTTATAACATATATACCCAGGGAGGACCCATGGTTCACATAGTGGATACAGAGATGCAAATCCAGGGATGTACATGTACACAGGGAGGACCCAGGGTTCCCAAAGCGGAGCCAGGGTTGCAAACCCTGCAGAGATGACCCAGCCTTCTGAGAGTGGATCCAAGGATATGATTCTAGGGGTCACTCAGGGATGTACGCCCAGGCAGGAAATGTATATGACTTATCTTGTCAGCTCTTAAGCTGTTTGTTAGGCCTATTCATGTTGGCTTTTTCTATGTTATTATGAATAGATTATAAGCCTACCAGCAGAGTTGTTTCTCAGACGTCGTCTGTTCTGCCACGCCCTTGTAGGAGATCGTGGATCCCCACAGCAGTAGTAGAAGAACGCGGCGATCAGGAGAAGCACGATCACTGCTATCAGCAAGCCAATAATCAACTTCCATCTGGTGAACAACATCAAAATAACATCATTATGAGGGCCTATGTTCAAAATACATTTGAAAACATGATATCAGAGGTGGAGATGGTAGGCCTACTTGGATTCAAATGTCACCAGTCATTGACACTAACATGGATTCTGTCGAGTTGGACACAAACATATTGGAGTGATCTCATTCTGTGAAATTGTAGATAGCTCTACAAGGCTGAAGAAATATTTAAGCAAATGTTACTGTTCTTGGATTGATTATCATATCGGATCACGTAGAAGTGTGAGAAGTAGGGGTTAATTGTCTCACCACTTTGCTACGAAAAAATGATTCACGTGTGAGAGGCCACAGTCCCCAACCGATCTTCAGTTTTTATATAATTAATATTTTAATAAATTGAAATGACCAGTTTAATCATAATTTGTATTTGGAAGTAATGACAGATTATGATGTTGATTAATTTATTAAATGTAGAGACAATCATCAATGGCAAAAGGTGACACTTACAGTCAGTTGTCAACGAGCAGTCGTTATATTAAAATACAGTGTATTCTCAACGTGTACAGGTGACACTTACATTCAGTTTTCAATGAACAGTCATTATATTAAAATACAATGTATTCTCAAAGTTAAAAAGTGACACATACAGTCAGTTGTCAATGAACAATCATTATATTAAAACACAATGTATTCTCAAAGTCAAATGTTGACACATACAGTCAGTTGTCAATGAACAGTCATTATGATAAAATATAATGTATTCTCAAAGTCGATAGGTGACTTATACAGTCAGTTGTCAATGAACAATCATTATATTAAAACGCTATGTATTCTCAAAGTCAAATGGTGACACATACAGTCAGTTGTCAATGAACAGTGATTATATTAAAGTAAAGGTATTTTCAAAGTGATATGGTGACACTTACAGTCAGTTGTTAATGAGCAGTCATCATATGAGAGTACAATGCATTCTCAAAGTAGAAAAATCAGAATATATTATTTCTTGACTAAAAACACGTGGCATAAAATTTGGAAGAGACCTACTTAGTAAAATAACGCAAATTAATATTAGTGAGAACACCTTTCCTATTAGAGTTTTATACGTTTTATACTCACTGGCGATACCATTTGATGCTCTTTGGACAGCTGTCCACAGGTGAGTAGTCTCCGTCTAGCTTATTGTCCTCGTCGTTACAGCAGTATCTGTAATCCTCTACTCCGCAGCAGTATGTCTGGTTCTCTAAAGAGCAGTACACTTCAGGCTCCAGCATGCCTTGAGTGTTACAGTAAGCCTCACATTTAGTATCGCAAGTCTGAGCATCTACAATCAAAGGGTGTCATATTTAGATGGAGAGCCTTCGCAGTAAAACAATGCTCGTTAAGGCATGGGGTAGAAACAAAATACAACGATAAATACATGGTGATAAAATACAAAGGATTTTTTCTAGAGTTACCCCTCTTTATATAGTCTAGGGGTATTAGATAATAACCCGGAACAAATTCGTAAAAAGCTGAAAATTTTAGCACATGTTCAACATAGAAAAACATATCAAAAGTCTTTTAAAAGCCGCCTGGTATTAGGGTTGGGATAATAAGGGGTAAATAGATGTGAATAAAGGGTATTACCGATAAATTTAAAACTATTTAACCTAAATTCATAAAATTTGTATCTAAACATATGTCTTAGCACCTGCGGAAACCATTAAAATTATTTGTCTTAATTTTTCGCCAATCTTTCATCCTCAAAAGTGGTAAGTAGGGTAAAATTGGGATAATAACCATAATTTATGAGCTATTTGACCTAGATTCATTTGTATCTATCATCGGAAAAAATAAAAAAAAAACTTTTTAAAATTCGGCGACCTCCCTTTAATCGCCAGCAACAACTTTTTATATCAATTTTTAACCACCCTTCCCTCCCAAAAGTGGTAAATAGGGGTAAAATGGGGGTGATAACAATAACTTAAAGAGTTATTTGACCTCGATTTATTTAATTGGTATCCAAACATACCCAGGGTGTTTAGTATTATCATTTGTATCAATTGTTTACCACCCTTTGATCTCCAAAGCAAACAACAGCATAATAACCACAACTTGTGAGCTAATTTAACTAGATTTATAAAATTGGTAGGGCCTACCTAGATATGTTTTACCATGGGAGAAAATGTATAAAAGTATTTTTAAAATTATGCGACAAACAGCAACAAAACATGATATGATGCTGTAAAATCACCCTTTCATCCCGAAAAGTGGTAAATAAGGGTAAGATGTGAGTGATATTTGACTTACTTAGATTCATAAAATTGGTATATAGATATCTATATCAGCATCCGAGGAAAAATAATAAAACCATTTTTTTAAATCTAATAGTTTCTAATTTATTAGTTAATAATTTAATTTAAGCTCATTAAAATAAACTCTAATTAACTGTTTTATTATGTGATTAACAATCTACAATATACGAAAATATATTTTTTGGGAAAGAAAAGGTTGTTAAAAATGAGTACAACATCATATACAATTTCGTTTTTTGAGATTAAATGGTGATAGTTGGTTTTTGTTTCAATTAGGCCTACACTTTTTTGTTTGATGCTAGGAAAAAACTATCTAGAAAACAGATACAAACGTTTAGTTTACATGATCACCAGGTTACACAGTAAAAATATCATATCAGCCCGTCAATTCCTCCTTATGGAGTTATAACGTCAATGCGGGGGGTCTTATCAAATACATACTCCTCACCTCAGAACTGAAGGGACGTAACAGGGGTGGGGATCAATAGAGAAAAGTCATTTCTGAATATAGCTGAGTCGATATGTCAAAAAGATGTGCACTTTCGGATGAAAGCATGAAAATTTGCATATAGGGGTCTGGAGCATGCTGAATCTGATTAGGACCGGATCCACGCTGTCAAAATAAGGGATCACTCTCAAAATCAAAAAATTCAAAATGGCCGCCATCGAAATTAATAATTCTATACCTGATTACGATTTTGAGCTATTATGACTTGGAAACATCATTATTTTGGTGTTAATTGGATAGGATATGTAATAAGATCAGCTAAACATTGTAAATTATATTCAGAAACACAAATAAGATTATCTATATTACCCTAAATAAAGAAAAGTGTGTTTCTTCAAAACCGCGATTTAAAAAAGGAGTCCACTTCTTCTGGTACACATATTTTTTTTTATTTCAGAAGAAAACTTGCATACAATTAATATATTTTTCACAGACATTGTGTCCTTGTATCAAGATTAGTATTCGTGATACACGTATTTTAGCAAAACTATCATCTGGAAACATGATTGCAATTGATGCAGCATGCCATAAACAGTGCCTGACACATTTCAGGGATAGATACCGAATACAGACCGAATCGAAACAAATTTTAGATTTGGCCCCTGATGCCATAGCATTGGCAGAACTAATTTCTTCCATTGAAGAAACACATCAATCAGAAAATCAATCTGAACACATATTTAAGCTCTCGAAACTATGTAGGTCAAAACTTGAACAGCTTGGTGGCAATATGTCAGAAAGGACACATGCAACACGTTTGAAGGAGAAGCTTCTCACACAAATACCAGACTTGGAAGCACATAAAAGCAAATATGATATCATGCTGCCCTTTAAATATGACGTTGGTGAAACATTGTTGGACGTCAAATCTCGGGATCAAGAGAGTGATGCTGTTTTTCTTATTAGAGCAGGAAACATAGACAGGAAGGAGATCTTTCAAAAACAATGCAAATTTACAGAATCCTTGACAGAAGAATATCATTATGACTAGCCAGCTTCTCTTACTGTGTTAGTTCAGATGATCTTTGGTGGCACAAACATCCCAACCCAGACGGAAAAAAACCATGTTGGCAAAACAGCTGCTCTATCAATATCTGACCTTTTAACTTTTATTGCTGCTAGGTGTAGCAGAAGAGAATCTGTTTCCACACATACAAGACACAGCATAAAAAAAGAGAAACTAGATTCCCTCTACATATTGGGCTACTTATTTACAACAAAACTAGAAAACGTGATTTTATAGATATCTTATTTGATAAAAGACTCTCTCTATCATATAACCTGATATTACAACTTCAAACAGATGTAGCAAACAGTACAATTACATTTGAACAGTCTGAGGTAGTATGTCCAACAGTTCCAATACCTCTCTTCATAACCGGTAAACTGGACGACATAGATCATAACCCATCATCGACATCATCAAAAACGTCATTTTATGGAACAGCCATTTCACTGACACACCATGTTACTAATGAATTTGCAGGTGGATAACTACGTAATACACCTATCTTTGACAACAATTTTGTGCCACCCACCACATTTCCGAATGATATTGCAATACCAAACATAACAAAGGGACATGCATACAAGAATAATCTAAAGGAGACTATGACGAGCAGCGGCTATCATGCGCAAAGGTAGTCAATGAGTTGTCGAAGAAACCAAAATTGGGAGCACATGATAATATTTCTTGGTCAGCGCATTTTGCAACATTACAAGATGCCTCCCGAAGGTCACCAGCAATATCTGGGCTCATGCCATTGTTTCATGATAATGAAATTCACTAGCATTGGTGAAGCATGGCATGGATGTCATAGCTAAAGCTACAGGATATGTAAATCGTGGAAAGGTTCCAGTATTGACTCTCGATAAACCTCTCTTTGCTATTGCAAAACAATCACCGTGGTCTTGGCTAGATGTCTATGGTGACAGCAAATATTGTGTTATGAGGGATGGACTCCATATCGAAATAGCCCTGCTAAACGCTTTAGGACACTGGTGAGATGGTTGTGGTTGGCTGATCATTTTCTTTTCAGAAACAATTGACAATCTCTTTGCACTGGACACAAAGGTAATCTTGTTTGAAAATGCAATAAACAATATTACAAGAGCAGAGGCCATGGGAAGGGAACAGTATGGTACTTTTGTGAATCACACCTCTATATATAAACCATTCAATGAATAATAATATTAAGGAAAAAACATTCTTCAATTATTTAAATCAAGTGAAAGGAAAAATTGGTCCACAGTAAATTATAAAAACAAAGTAAAAAGCATGAAGAGTGGCCTGCACCTTTTTTCAAGAATGTTTATCGCTTGTCAAGTAGCAAGTGGTGATATGAATACGTTCTTCGAACATGAAAACCATTGTTGGCCACTATCTTTAGCCGAGAATAATTTAATGCGTTTTGGTGAAAAATAGGACTTGTTGAAATGTTTGGAAACTCGAACCCTACGTCTAGAGGCAGCACCTACAGTGGAGGTAAAAATATATGATGGGCTGCTCTTGTTCTATCTTATCTTAGATCCAAAGAATACGACAACACATGTCGAAACACATTCAGAGACTATGCTAATTATCACGATTACGTGTTTGTCCCATATCTAAATAAACAGCTTGACTATGTAAAAAGAATAGTTATTATCTGGGATACATGTAGGCCTACCTACATGAGTAATAGCCTTAAAGCACATGCCAGAGAGGACAGAGATTTTATTCACAACCAAAGCCCAAAATGTAGCCTCATCAGCCTTACTGGATACATCTGATTTGGAGCCATGCTTTCACGAAGAGATGGATTATAGAATGATGCTTCATTGCTTCCACGCCTATAAACTTGGATGCAGACATGAAAGTTCTGGAGAGATATGTGGTTTTGATTTACTCACGTACATTACAGCTTACTGAAGCAATACAACAACTTACTGTTTTTCCATGGCAACAGAAAATTAGAAAGTATACCCCCATCACATGCAGCCGTATGTCAACATCCAAACCGAGCAGCCTACCAAGCAGGCCACATTTGGAGACAGGCTATGTAAACAATCATTTTCTTTAATGTCCCTCGGAGTGGGCATGGAAACTAGATAATTAGGGCAAATAGGTACCTGAAGCCTCACAAGGATGCATAGAACTGATCAAGTGTGCCTGCAAAAAACGTTGCACTGAAAGATTTAGTAGTAGACAGATATGTAGAGTTAATTATATAGTAACCATGATGACTTGTAATTAACCTTACACTTCAGTTGTACAGCCTGGTCAGACATGCTTAAATACATAGACTGTTAGTTTGAAATGTAGAATGTGATTTGTATTATGTGATGAGAGAGTGAAAAAACCGTTGATGTATAGAGCTTAGCCATACTTATGTTAACCCGATATTTTGTAACCATGCTGATTTTCAACTAACATTGTGCTTGAGATGTACAGCCTGGTTAGACATGTTTAAATAATACATAGAATCTTAGTTTGAAGGGTAGAATCACATGAGCCTACACACATTAGGCCTAATGGATCAGTTATGTGGTTATAGAGTGAAAAAAGCTTTGATGTATAACTTAGCCATACTTATTTTAACCTAAGATATTGTATCCATTAACCTTAGGCTTGAGTTGTACAGCCTGGCTAGACATGCTAGTACATAGACTCTTATTTATAAATGTTGAATCACATGGGCCTAGACATATAAATGGGACATTTATGTGGTGACAGAGTGACAAGACTTTGCTGTAAAACTTTGCCATACCCATGTTAACACTATAAATACTTCATATAATTTCTTTGTTGTTTCAATTTTTTTAAATAAATGGTGGCCATTTTGAAACTTGTGTGTGACAGTATTATGTCCATGGGTCTCCAAAACTTACAATTTGCAACCAAAATTGAAATTTTAGTTAACAATAACAACAGCATAACTAAAAATAGAATTGCATTTATTTCGATGGCGGCCATTTTGTATTTTTCGATTTTGGGACTGATCCCTCATTTTGACAGCGTGGAACCGGTCCTAATCGGATTAAGCATGCTCCGAACCCCCTATATGCAAGTTTTCATGCTTTCATCCGGAAGTGCACATGTTGGCCTCCTGATGTTACATATCGACTCAGCTAATAATGTGTCGTTTCGATTTAAAGGCTGTCTGTAAGTGTATGCCTGTAATCAAGCGAAATGAATGGGGGTTTTAGGCCACCCTTGTGTAGGCCTACATATGGGATAAACTGGACCAGGAGAACATCCTGAGGATGGTGAGAAGAATGAGATGACACTGCCCTCCAGACACGGAATGTGAAATTCAAGACCTGGCGGTATGATGCTTAGCACGCTACCTTTCGGTCACGCAGGCTCCCCACAATATTGCAGGCCTATAATGAGAATACCTGTGTATATACCCGGCAGACACGAGACGTTAAACCAATGATGTTTTAATGTTGGGCCACCGTCTTCGACGTTGACCCAACATTAAAACAACATTGGTTCAATGTCTCGTGTCTGCTGGGTAGGTAGATGTACGTACCACCAGCTGCCTGACACTACCGTATCTTATCATCTTATCCACGTAAATAGTTACGTATTAACATGACAAGAGCTATACAGCAATGTAAAGACGAACAGGGGTAACTGTTGACTTGAAAAGTAAGTTGTTACTGTTGTTTCACCTCCTCACAAGAGCTATATTGACATGACAGCTATGTAACGATCTTATATCGTTAGTTATGGTCCTTATGGTTCATGCTTATATAAGCCGATGTGTAATTTTGATAAGCATGTTGTTAAAATAAATATAATCTGTGTCAAAGAAATGCAATTCGACAACTTCTTACTAGTATGAACGTTCCTTTGGTCCTCACACGTTTGATACATCATTTGGCCCTTTAGCAGTTCAGCTTTAATAGAGCTATGCTGTGTTTGGTATTTTGACCATTAATAAACGAGTAATATTGTTTAGGCGGTCCAACCCAGGGATCGAGCCTGCAATTCTTACATTAGTGATGCCCATGATCACTCTGTATAGGGATATTGAACAATGAATGTTAGTATTCGTAATTACCCAGCTCATGACAATAATGATAGTATAGATGTTCCTATGTGAGAACACTTATTGCCTTAAATAACTTCCGGTATCACAGGCTTTAATTTATAATGGTACCTTAATGTGCGCTTTACAAAATAAAACTAAGTAGGCCATATGTTTATTTGTCTGTATAAACTATGTGTATAATTTTATGAAGATAATCTTGTGGCTGTTTGTAATCACGCATAAAAGAGTTGTAGTTTAAGCAGAACGAATCAAAAGATTAGAGGGCAGTACGTCTTAGTTGCAGAATCGAAGAACCCAGCGTCTCTCAGACTCATAAATCTTGGAATCGATCGTCAAATATCATAGAAATATTTACTCGCTTGTGAAATGTATAGACGTAGCGAGCTACCTATTGTTTATGTAATAATGTAACAACATGCAAGTATGAATAAATGCTCACCTGTTATAAGAAATGCCATCCAGACCAGGAGCAAGCAGGCTGTAAATCTATCAAGCGATGTCATATCTGATGAGTGGATGTAGACAAATCAATGCTCGAATCCTAAATAATATCCACGAAAATGTGGTATTTATTTATCTGCAATCCTACTTGAGTTTTGTTTTTAAACTAGTGAGAGGTCTACATCGTGATGTCCTCGGACAATCAGGACTGTTCAGGAGCGAAACAACTAACTGTTGACATATTTACCAATCTGTTTTCTTTTTTGTTTAGTTTCCGTTACAATGCTTCACATTGTATTATGACACGCTGGCCCGATATCCTGCTGATCAAAGAACCGCTTCTTTATCATACACACGATGAGGCTCAAGTCTTCAAGAGCTACAGGTCATATTTACCAATATTTTAATCACAAAAATGGATGAAATAAATAGATCCTGATCGACTTAGCCCAGTGACCACAGTGAAGATAATGAATATAATAATCTTGTGACAACGGGACGTCTGCAATACAGAGGACAAGGTAAATACACTTGACAATAACTCTGTTATGCAAAGACAAACAGGAGTAGCTAATTACGTGTAAAGTAATCAGTTACTGCTGTTTGTGTTTAAATACCACTTCTGTAATGCAGAAGCAAACAGCAGTAATTATTTATATGACAAGGTGGCCTTTACTGCTGCTCGCACGGTAGTCACACTTATCAGGATGATTATGCACTATGGCCCCTGTCCACTAATCTCTCATATCTGACGTGTGCTGAAGACGTTGGGCCGGCGCTGCATGAATATTATACAAATGTTTTGTGTTTGCTGGGATGGATCAAGCGCTTCCCAATGTTCACCATACAGCGCCATGTGGCAATGTGATGTTACTGGACATATTTATTTTAAATAGAAAACTAAATCATTAAAAGGGCTAAATAAATTAATGAATATGCCTTTAATGAATTATTAATGAATATGCCTAACCTAATACCAGATAATAAAGTGCCAAAGCAGTAAATTTGTTAATAAGTAGCCTTTATAAGTAAATGAATAGAGACATATGTCAATTCAATTTCAGTTCAATTCAAAATATATTTATATTATCATAGCTATACATAAAAAATTAATGATATTGTCACTAACTTTGACACGTGCTCCGCACCGGCAAAGTTAGTAAGTAATCATATCTTGCATAATTTGAACACTTCAGCCTTAACAAAAATGACATGAATATATCATGACTCATGTATAATTAAAAAAAAGCAATTAGGCCTAAGTGTATGCATGGATATGTATGAGTATGACATCGGCTTAGAATGAATAAACTAATTATATTCGTTTTACAATGACACCTTCACAGAACCTGGATAACAGTTGATATTACTACAATCACACATGTTTTTGAGCACAGGAAATAAAAATATAGATGTTGACAATGTATAAGGAACTGAATCAGTTGTTATTAATTATGTTTTGTATCCGATATCAATATTTTTTCCATGCCCCAATAGCTATACATCTGTAGAGTTACAAACTGTCCATGACTGAATATAATTAAAGACTTTGTAATTAGAGCCTGATAAAGGAAAGTTGGTGAAAAAAATATAATAGAGCCTATACTAACTATGCTAACGTGTTCGCTGTTGTAACGGTGACGTACATAAGCAAGTTGTGAATTGTACAAAATACTTTTAGGCCTCTTCAGGAGCCGTGCAAATTACGTCCCCAACATTAACCCACTCTTGGGATTCAATGCCTCTACTTTTGTGCCCGCTGAAGACAGAGCAACCTGAGCCCGCATGACTTCCTCCTGGTGGACATGCGTTGTGATACAATGCAGGTTCAGGGTTGTACGGGTGGCCAACATTGAGCCGGCATTGGTTTGGTATACAGTGTATACACGGCGCATTGTCGTCACACGCGCCCAGCCAGCAAGATGCACTGCCTGGTGTTGAATGGATAATGGCCGCGCTGGCGACGGTGGACCAGCATTGGGTTAGTGTCGTGCTGACTTGTAGTGAACACAGACATCAGCCAGAAATTGTGATGAACATTGTCTAAAAGCCAAAGTAGGACACAAAAACATATCCTATGAAGTTTTTATTAACGTTACAACCATTCCTGGATGTCAATGCTTTGCGTGAGCTATATAGTGGGTGGCGGTACATAGCGATCTGGTCAGGGGGTTCGTTCAACGACCGACGAAGCCTAAAAACCCTTATTCTATTATAATATAGGTGTCAATAAGAAGAAAACACCTACATGTGTTATGTGCCACCAGAAATACTTACAACTAGAACAGGAGTTCCCGAACTCTGAGGCCCGGCTTTAGTCTGTTTGAATGCTATAGACAAAAAATCGGCCTAATATTTTGTAAACATAACAGTGTATTGGTCTTCCTCATGGGCCAGAATCCTAAATGTCCAGGAAAGAACCAAGGAGACAAGTTAAAATATATCTTCAATGTGTATTTCTTCCACCACCATCTACGGTGCTGGCCAGCATTCATTCAATACTTGCCTGCGATGTACCTCGCAAAGAAGATGTAGGCCTACCCACCAATTTCCGGTTCATTGTTGGGCCAGCGTCGCAGCCCATTGCTGGTTCAATGCTGGTTAATCATCTACAACGCTGGCCCAACACTAATCCATCACTGGGTCTGATGTATACTTTGGTCAGCACATCAGCAAACACGTGGCATTCACCCAATAATGTTTCAATGTTGACCCACAGTCTCCGACGCTGGCCCGACATTGAAACACCATTGGGTGATTGTACCATGTTTTCTAACTGCTGCATTCCCAGCAAACACGAGACCATCACCAAATGTTGTTTCAATGCTGGGCCAGCGTCAAAGACGGTGGTCCAAGATTGAAACAGCATTGGGTGAATGCTTTGTGTTTGCTGGGTCGTTATGCTGGTGACGCTTTCCATCCTGGCGCCAGAAACACCAGATAACACGATACATTGGCCCAATGTTGATGTAATGCTGGGCCACCGTCTGCGACGCTGGGCCAACATTATTCCAAACAAAACCTTCTAAGCTTTAATCACTATATTTAATGGTGAATGTATTTTTTCTGAACACCGTTTCACATACACAGCACCCCTCTTTGCCCTCTAAATAGGACACAAACCCAGGCAAAACAAACTTATTAGGCTTTTGCCCTACGGCCGGGCCTAATAATACGACAGAAAAAAACACAGAAATCAACAAATGCAAAAATTTACCGATCTAGCTTTATCCCCAGCACAGACATGTGGCCCACTGATTGAATGATGCTCAACAGATTTTCTCAACGTATATATAGTTGGGTTTCTTTTTTCAATATTTTCGGTGAGCCAGCAAAGGCTCATTTTTAATATAGGGGACTATGCAGTGCGAGTGATGTACATGTGCAGTCTATATAATTATGTGGGTTGACACAGCTGGTCCGTATTGGTAGTGGAACTACTTGACAGGGCTGTGAAGCCAACTTCCTGTCACTTGGTCCGGATGTAATCAGCCTGCCCTCAATGCGACTGACCACCGGACCTATATCCCAGAGTTACCTGGGCCCGGCCATCACAAGCACCTGCTGGCCCTTGGTAGCTAATCATCCCCAAATAGGTCAATGTCACATCCTTTTAGTCAAACTCACCCTGGCTTGGGGCTGGTCGTAGAAAAATCCCCATCATGTCCGATGTGCGATTCAAACCCATGACCTACTGATTTTGTGCCTGATTTAACTACCGTTAGACTAGTACTAGATGAAAGGTAGGGCCTAGACCAAGATTAATTGCCATTAATTTTTTAAGATATAGGCCTAGTCAAACTGAGAGTCAAATTAACTTGTAGTTGTAGAGCATGATTTCACCGATTTCTTAGTCAATGCTCGACAGATTTTTCTGAAATTTAGCGAGGACTATTTGTCAGTCATCACCCAAATACTGTGCATTTTTTTGAAAAATATTCAATAGTTCAAAAGTTAGGGCCTAGACCATCTGGCATGTTTCAGTAATGCAATTCAGGGCTTAAAACGGAATTTAATTTAACCAGTTTAATGGGTTCTTATAGACTATAGAGGGACGTCGTAATTAGAAAATTAATAGGCCTAGTCTACATGAGGGGAACAACCAGCCCAGTATAAGATAGGAAGTAAACATTGCCGTAACCAAAGGTGATACGCATGCGCACCGACCCCAGGGAGGAAGCACTGGACGGGGGAACTGCTGGCCGGCCACACCGGCAGCTTTAGCTACGGCGGCGGCGGTCTGTTGGGTTTCTTATTAGCGTTTTTAAGCCTCCGTCGCGGAGCGTGAAATCATTATGTTCTCGGGTTGTCCGTACGTCCGTCTGTCGGGTCATTTTTGTCATTCCAATAAGGTGACAGTTCCATTTAGTACCAGTGATAGGCCTATGTCCTAACCTCATCATGAAAGTCTAGGTCAAGTTAAAAGATAGGTGACCTTGACTTATTTATCAAAGTTACAGAGGCCAATAATGGAAAAACGCCCGCCGTACCTCTCCAGCTTTGGCGACTACGCCAGATTGAATTAATAATTTATACAAACATTCAACTCCTCCGGCAAATTTTGTTTACGAAATTTCAAGGTCATAGGTCAAATGTCAAGATCAAATATAAAAAACGAGGCGAAAACGAGGCTTCGGCGGCCATATTGATTTTATCAAGCCACCACCCGCCGTACGCCGCCAGCTTTGGCTTCTACGCCAGCATAGTCCAACAGATTGAATACAATTTCATACAAACTTTCAACCCCTCCGGCTATTTTTTACCAAAGGGCAAGGTCAAAAGTCAAAGTCAAAGAATAAAAGAAATTGTCTTGCTAACGCGATAACTTGAAAATAATTATTAGATCTCTAATTTTTTTCTGTGAATTACCCATGAGTATGGAGATGACCTGATTAGATTTTCAGCTTTCGACCTATAATCCATAATCCAGCTGGCGACAATTTTTTTTTACTTATTTTACAATTTACAATAGTGCCTTGGAAACGATGCTACGGCGGTCACAGAGGCTAATAAATGAAAAAGTTTGTCATCACGATATATCCACACCTTCATATTACAGTGAACCAATATGATGAAACTCATGGTCGAGCACAAGGATGGGAGACCTTGACCTATTTGTCACAGAGGCTGATAAATCTTGCTTCGTACAATTTGCATCACTTTCGTATCCATGTAATTGATAGAACTTATAAAACTGTACGTCAAATTCAAAGATGGTGATCTTGAGTTTTTTTTGTCTAACATTGTCATCTCGATAACTCAGAAAAATCTAGATCAGGGGACAGTAGATAGAGTAGGCCTACATAGGCCTCATGTGATGACGAAGGCATTCAAATGACGCATATGCGTCAAATTCCCCTTCCAGCCTTCTAGATCAGGCTATATCATTTGTTCTTATGCAACATCACTGTTCAAAATCGACATATAATTTACAGTTAAGCAATAGAATTGACGACGTGTGTGTCACTTCCTATGTTTCATTCACCATGTCCACCCACATTGCTCTTGTCGGAGAGCCACCTCAGTTATATTAGGGATATGTTTTTATTGTATGTGGAAGGGCTTACCTAAATAAACTAGGCCTACTTAATATTTGTTTTGTTCCTCTAATGTGATATTTTAGAATGTGTTTCAATAAAAGCAAACTTGACAGAGCTCAACCTGGTGATAGGCATTTCATTTAAGTCAATAGGTTTAATTTTAGGATATAGTTTGAAAAGAATGCTATATATTTTAACCCGTTGAATACGAGATTATTATGCTACTGGGCTGTTTCTGAAACGAGATTATTTTATGACGTCATAGTTATCTCATGCAATCAGACCCGGAGATCTCCGGGCCTCGTATCTGAATGGTCTCCCTAAATCACGGAGATCTCCGGGGCTCGTCACAAACGGGTTAATATGTAGATAGACGACTTGTATTACATGCCAGCGTATTGATATACCTTCTGAAGAATAAGGGATGTTTTAATCTGTGAATGCATGCTTAACCCTTTCAGCGCGAGGACCGTCTATATACGTCAGAATCTGACATCTGTTACAGTAGACGTTAGCAGATTCTGATATAAAGACGACCCCCCCCCCCCCCCCCGCACTGAAAGAGTAAAAATATTTATAATGGCCGTAGACCCATAATATAGATATTCAAATGAAGCGGACAGAGCTAACTAAGACAATCATGATGATTTCATGTTGAAAAAACCCTCTTTATTCGCATGCATGGTTTAACACTTTAACCGCCAAATTATTCAATTTGAATTTTCACCGACTTGAAGTTGTGTCTCGCTGACGCGATCCACAACTTCAAGTGAGTGAAAATTATTCAGATTTGACAAAATGGAGGCCTACTCTTTTCAAATCGTGCTGGTTGATGTCACATTTTATCGTTAACATATTTGAAATGTGGTGCTAATAGAAAATGAAAACCCCGATATATGCGGCACCGGCGGTTAAAGGGTTAAACAAAATTATCTCATCGTTGTAAGGGTTAAACAGTCAGTGATGTTTGCCTTTGTAAAAATTAACCCTACCCATATATCATCTCTTGTATATCCGCTAACTTAACCCGCAAACCGCTAAACACGACTGTTCGCTTTAACCCTTCAACCGCCGGTGCCGCATATATCCGGATTTTCATTTTTTATTAGCACATTATGTACCACCTTTTGAACATGTTTTGAACAGTTGACCTCTATTTTGTCAAATCTGAATAATTTTCAATCACTTGAAGTTGTGGATCGCGTCAGCGAGACACAACTTCAAGTGTTATGGCAAAATTTGAAAATTCAAGTATTTTTGGTTTTGATCTCTAGATGACTTTAAAATGACTTTAAATTACATCGCAATCAACGTCTTTAAATTAGTCTAGAATTGATTATTTATTCGAATTATGGACCTTTAATTACATAATAATTAGTCTATATTATTAACAGTAACCACTGACAAAAATGAAAAACAAATCATGTTTACATTGGCAGCCATCTTAGTTTTGACCTCTAGATGGCATTGAAACATAAAAAACCCGTTTCATCGTAATTAGTCTACCCGAATTAGTCGAAGGTGTGGTATTGCATTAAATTAGATTATAGGGTGACTGTGTCAAAAGTTACAAATTCAAAATGGCCGCTGGCAGCAATATTTAATGTTAGCGACCAGATTGGAATTGAAAGTAGGAATAAAAAATATCCATATCAGAAATTGAAACTTCTATGCTTGCCGACATTTGTCGAAATTATGTTGCTTTTATAAAACAATACAGGATCGTCGTGCTATGCCGCCCCACTATTGCACATACCAGTTGGTGCGAAAAGTATTCAGAAAATCGCCATGCTATATATATCAAAGAAATTATATAAATATAAAAAAACCTACTGAATATATTTTGCAGCTTTAGAACAGCTTTATCGAGAAAATAAGGCAACAAAAGTGATTTTTGAATAAAAATATATTCTCCCCGTAAGTCATTATAACAAGTTACTGAAATTCACAATAAAGCCCCTTACCAATGTAATGATAATAACCTAAATTTAGTAACATAATTTATTGTTCATTTTTCAAGAAAAGTGCCAAATTATGCCATTCTCAGAAATGTCCGAAGCATGTACTTTTACATCAAACACCCATTAATTTCTCATTATACTCAAATAAAAACTCCCCGTGTTATATGGTTATATACAGAAATTAGATCAATATAAGCAAATGTTTTTGACAACGTAGTGCAGGAACTTCTTCTCTGAAAACATTTTATCTGTAGCTGTTCATAACCTCCGTTAGTTTTCAAATTTAGCATGTGAATTATTTATATTAATATTGATTAATTATTATTGATTACACAGTCTGAAAATATCATATCGTATTATGTATAGATCGAACGTCTTATATCGTTCTACATCCTTCATGTAAGAACCATTTGTGTATGACTGTAACAAACAAATTGGACTCTGTGTGCTAGCTCAAGCTTGATCAGTGTTGATTCTTAATTAAAAACAGCTTTTCGACGCTTCTTAGTGGAAGTTTTGGGAAATAATCACAATTATAATATAATAAGTGTTGATCTACCACAAGACGAAATGGTAATTACAATGCTGATTAGTTTGATTATGCAAATCAGTATGGAATATTCTTGAAATAAATTATATTGATTCACCATAGTGTCTTACATAAATAACACTTTGGGAAGGAGAGTTGATTAAACAAATTATATGTGTATTAATAAATGTCATGTTCCTTCCCTTTATGGCTGCGGGTAGTAGCCTAAAGTACAGCAATGAACTGTGCATACAAGCCTCGTGGTCAGGTGGGATCAGTGCTTTAAAACTAAGATCTTTGAAGTTTGGGGATTTGACTCTTCTACGCGACACCTAAATAGGATGTTTTCTAGACATGACATCAATCAACTGGTAGCTTAGACATCCCTGAATACACTCTATGGAGAAATATTGTCACAGACAGGGTTGTTTTCGCTGATACAATTCCCAAAAACATACGACATTTCTGTAACAACGGCTTCGAATATTGTGCTTATGATCTACATCTTCGGCGGTTTGGCTGGTAATATATTTCAACTTTATTCTCATTTGATTAGAAACAAATTATTGTTGGCGATCAATGTTATACAATATTTTTTTTGTGCCAAAACGTCTTCTTCTTCTTCTTCTTCTTCTTCTTCTTCTTCTTTATTGCGTCCTTGCTGGTTGTAGCTGGTTATCTCACGACATCCCAAGTTAGGGATCCTCGGCTACTCTTTATCACACATGGACTACTGCCAGGTTAGCTGTGTACAACATACGCTACACATTATTGCTATTGCTATTATGCTTTGCTATTTGTTTATGAGTTAAAGTTATTGCCGGAAATTCTTCATTGATGCTTTGTTTTCTAATAATGTAATAATTAAGAATGCTGATTTTTCTTTGTTTTCTAAGTCTAGTTCCATTTAAAGTTAAGAAGTGCAGTTTACATTAATTTTAATAGTTATTTAACTCTCAGTTATTTTATTGTTAAGTCCGTTTATACTAGTATGAACAATCTGAACGCTTTTAGTTGATGGAAAATTGTTATCTATTTTTGTAAGTACTTTAATTCACCTACTTTATTTAGATTTTTACTGGTAAGTGCTGTACTGTTCTTTGCCCTAGTAAAACGGTCCTACATTTTCTACTTTAGATTTTAGGTGTGTCTCACTTTTAAGTGTAGTAGGTCCAGTATACAGGTACATTCCATGCGCTGCTACTGATCCGAATGCCCAGCTGACGGCTTTACATTATGGTATCCCATTACCCGCTCAAGTAACCATAACCATGGTGGATGCTTATAGGGATCTTAGTTATATTTATATTCTATCAGACTGTAACGTAAGAATTGTAGGGCGGATCATAATAGTAATTATATTATGTAAAGAAATAAACACGAACCTTAATAATTCCATAGTGACATTTTATTAGCAGATATAATAGGTTGGACATATAACAACAGTTAGTGGATTATTAATTGGATAGCAAAGGTCATTAGTTTGAAATGGAATGCTAGCAAATAGCAGGAATTATTATTGTACTAGGCTAGAATTAACATAATGTGAGTTATTATCAAGTGTTAAGATTAAGCAAGGAATTGGTATAGGATTTTATCTGGTATTAAGGATATTAGAGATGTTAATTTCAGGATTCAGTATTACTAAGTTAGTGTTAGATATGTAGTGTGATGTACTAGAAATACTTTGCCATTTATGGAATATTTAGACAGGAGCTAATAAATTTGCGATATAAATGTGATTATGCAGACAGGATGTTTTTATGGTATGAGTTAGAGAATCAAATTCCTTGATCTTTAGATTCACGATTAGTGAATTAAAGCAGGTTTAAGTGACATAATTACCAAAAAACGCCGAAATCGTCCATTTCGTTAATAATTCACTTTTACATGTGTTTTAGTTATATTTATTACTTTGGATGTTTCAACACCCGGTGTCAGATCCTGATATAATCAGTGTAATATAATTTCCACAAAATTAAGCCTGTATGGCAGTAAAGTAGTGTTCATTTATTGTAAGCTTATGGCCGCTTATACAATATCAGCCAATAACCGGCGTATGGGCAGCATAATTACCAGCCTATGACCATAAAAACCTACGTATGACTAGCGTATTGGTAGCATATCTATATATTTATCAAGAGTGAACTGTCTATATAAACAACGGATTTTCTAAATTGCGCTATGAATAAGATATATGTGCCATACATTTATATGTGCCATACAATATGTGAATAACGTACATCTAACATTCTTCTAGCATATTCAGTTTGTGCTAAAGCTATTTTGAGCATTGCCGTATTATATGCCAGCACATGCCAGCGTATACCACTGTTTTTTCAACGTATGCAAGCTATACCTCGCGTACACCTATTATTCTTTCAGGTTTTCCCATTTCCTTGCGGTACTCTGTTGTACCAGATATATTAGAATCTGACAATGTAGTGACGGGTACGTCTCTATTAGTCTTCTTTATAGCTCCAAGCAGATTCATTTCAATACTCTTGTCGGGTAATATTTTTTATTCATAAAATAATTCAACCATATTTTTTCTTGGAGCGTAGATATTAAAACGATTAACCCTTACAGTACGGGGATCGTCTTTATGACGTCTGTAGACGTCAGATTCTGATGTCTAAAGTCGATCCCCGTACTGCAAGAGAAAACATATTTCTAATGGCGGTAGACCAATAACATAGGTATTCAAATGAATCAGAAAGAGCTAACTAGGATATTCATGATGATTTTAAATTGAAAAAACCCTTTCGTTGCGATGTTTTTTACAAATTATTTCAGCGCTTCAAGGGTTAAGACAGCTGAAAATTCCTACTGATTAAACATCAATTTGCTTAAAGGTGATTTATCACCCCTTATATAGTATGAACAATTTTGTGACAAATGAATCAAAGTTGCCACAAGATGGGGCACAAGTGTTTCCTTGTATGGGGTGATTGGCTATCATGTGACCCTCTGAGAGGGTCACATGATAGCCAATCACCCCCATATATGGGGTGATTGGCTATCATGTGATCCTCTGAGAGGGTCACATGATAGCCAATCACCCAATATAAGGACATAATTATTCATGCCATATAAGGGGTGATAGAACACCTTTAACAAAAAAACGTTATGTGATATGAAAAAAAGTATTGAAAACGAGTAGATTCCTATGTAGCGCTTAAATGGTTAATATGGATAACTGTAGGCTACTACAATATGATTATAGGGTGCTTAACCCTTACAGCACTGAAATAGTTTTGTAAAAACCATGAAGAACAAAATATTTTTTTCAATTTGAAATCATCATAAATGTTGGCTCTTTCTGCTTAATGTGAAAACCTACGTTATAGGTCTACGGCCATTATAAATATTTTAATTCTTTCAGTGCGGGGACCGTCTTTATACGTCAGAATCTGTCATCTACAGACGTCAGATTCTGACGTATAAAGACGGTCTCCGCGCTTAATGGGTTAACCTATTATTTCCTCTATTCCGAATTGTCTAACAGTAATAATTTATACTTAAAAATATTGCAATTTACAATATTGTGTTACAGGTTCAAATTTACACTAAACAAATTACACTTCCGTGTTTTCAATACTAATTATTCAGCTGTTTTATTGTCTTTCGCTGTTATCCAGTCACCTTAATCTAGCTATAAATGGCTGGATATATTTGACAATTACGAGTATGATCGTTTCCTGATCATTTTTACTAATCCACTTAGAAAAGGAAATACCAGAAGAAAGAATCTATGGAAAATTCACCATAATTATATGCTCTGGGTCAGCACATTTAGATCATCAAAACGGTAAATATATGGGAAATATAGAAGAATAACCGGGTGTAGTTATGACAGGTAATCATAATACAAAAGTTGATACTTGTGGTTATTTATTTTCAGGTATGATATTACAGACCAGAGGTGATGTCGCAGACGTAATTAGTATTTTGTTCAATGTGTCAGTTAGCAGGGGGAGTTTTGGAAATATTTGTGTTCTGTGTTCTAAAAAAAAGAAAATTTTAGCTCTACAGTGACGGCATACATTATTAGAAAAGAAAAAACTGTCGTGCTAAACTCCATGATATGAATTTACTATAGGTGACATATACCGGTGGGCCTATAAACTTATATAGATCATTTTATCAAAAGGAACCAATGTAGAGCAGCAATACTATGAGGAATAAAATATTATGTAAGAAACATTATATGTTCATTTAATTTAAAATTCATGTTTTTCTCAGGCTATGTTCCCACTGCAATTACAGAATTGAACAAATCTGAGCATTTGTGGCCAGTCACACGAAAATGTAGGCCTACATCCAGGCGCAACTGTGACAATTATTTACATGTATGACGTCATTTTATTTGTACATAATGATTACATAACTAGGTTAAACATCTCATAAAAATGACATAAAATAAAAATCTATACACAGATGTGAAGAAGTGACCACCGTAGCGCGGTAGTTGTGTGGTCACATATTATTTATCGCCTATTTCGCCTTTTGGCGTCATAAAATGTAATGGTGACAACATAAGAATAACGACCGCTCAGAGGTACACTTTTGCGGTACCGGAGGATATTATATATATATTATATATATATATATATATTGTTCAAAAGTAGTCAGCCACTCTATTTTCCAATAAAGATTTTGTTAATCATTAGTCTCGTTTTTAAAGCAGCCCCTTGGGAATATGTTTTTATTTTTTTCAGAATTTTCATATTTTTATAAATATTTGTAATCAACATTTCTATGAAACCAGAAGTAACCCAAACAAACTATTTGTATACCTGAAGGACGATTGAATGTTTTCACAGCGTTGGGCCACATGCTGATGGCATCGGCCCAGCGTTGGGTAGACAATCAGTGCTGCAGGTGTGTCCTCCCGTGTCCTGACTATAATACACCAATTAGCAGCGACTGCTCTGATCTTACCGTCTTATACGTGGGAATGTGTGATGTAAAGTGCTTAATATTGCTGACTTGTTATGTTTACATGGCATAATACGACTTGGAAATACAACTATTTCGCTCTTTTTCGGTGCTTTAAAATTGTTTTTTGACTTTTTCGTATTTGTAGCTAAGATCAGTAGGCTATATAGCTTCATATAAATTAAAAAATCAAAATTGACAACATTGAAAATGTCTCATCCCAAGGGGTCCCTTTAAAATGCAAAAATTGTTTTTGAATAAAAATAATGTTCTACTCCCAATAACCTTCCTTTGGTGAGCTAATAAAAAAGACTAGCGCCTAAAGGGGTGATAAATGCATGGAGAAAAAACAGTGACATACCTTAGAGCGGAATACCATACTCAAGAGCTTTTAATCCGGAGCTGTTTTTTTGTTTGATACACCAATAAAAATAATAAAAAGAATAGCAAACATCGCTAATGTGCGTTTTATTGACCATGACGTTGTTGCAAAAATATGATAGGTTTTTGAAAATTGTATCGGTGAAAACAACCCTGTCTGTGAAAATATTTCTCAATAGAGTGTATTTGGGGATGTAATAGATACTACACACACTGGACATAAGTTTGTTCACCCCCAAAGTGATGTCTATCACACAGATGCTTAATACCTTAATTGAATCACAGCATATAAACTCAAACCCGGATAGTTTATTTCGTTTTTTTGTAAAGATTATGAACGAAAATATATTGATGATGCTATATGAAACATAATTAGTGTCACAATTAATATTTAGTGGGGTAGCCACGTGATCTTATAATGGCCGCTGCTCTTCTGAGCAAAGATGAAAACATTGTTCTGATCTTTGCAGAACAAATTTTGTCGGAGCTTTAACTTATTTAATTTCTTTAATTTCTTTACATGTGGTTGGTTTGACCTCTCATGCGTCTTTTTTTATGCAACTCCAGATGTTTTTTATACGATTTACATCTGGAGACTGCGGAGAAAATAGCATCTTGCGTCTAGCATTGTTTTCGAACCATGCCAACACCGCCATGGCTCTGTGGCAAGAAACATTGATTGTCTTGTTAGAGCACAAATGGGAGTTGCTGGTCCCCAAACATTTGCTCTACTGACTCCAGCAAATTTCCACCAATGAGGTCAATGTAAGAATACTGGTTGACATTTCAATCAACCACTACCTAAGTGCCAACGCAAGAAAGCTGATACATCCCCAAACTATAACAGAAACGTTTCTACGTAGCCGAAATCGCATTGCGTCTGGATTCATACTCTATCAATTATTTCTCCAACATCCTTCAGTTCCATCATTAGTGTGTTACATAAACTTACACTCATCAAAGAGCGCCACAAAGGACTAATTGCCATCGGCGGTCCAGCGCTGAACTTGGCCAACCTGATGTGATTCTGCCGGTTGTGCTATGAACCATGAGGTTTTTCTTGACACTAGACTGAATATGTCCCTTGCATGTATGTAGTCGTCACCTAACAGTTTTTTGTGACAAATGCGTACCAAAAAACTAGCTCCAGTCAAAAGATAACTCCGAGGTAGTCTTCAAACGTCCCAGCTTTGAGAGCATTTTCAGACGTCTGCCTTTACGAGCTGACGTCTGCTTCGGAAGACCATGCCGGCGTCTTTTTTCACTTCTGCCTGATAGTCTGTGACTCTCCCAAACATTTTCCCAAACTCTTTTTTTATTGCAGCGTAACTGCGCTGCAATTACATGATTTTAAATGCCATTACATTTGAGCCCTTTATTTGAATTCGATTCCCATTACAAAGGTCTCTACTGGAACCCATAATTACAATGCACAGACATAATTGTTGCATGAGAATGTGTAAAACATATGTGGATAACTTGTGACACAGTTTAAAAGCTTTAAAATCATAACGGTATGACATATGAGCTGGCCGCTCAGTAGTCAATAATTAGTGGTTTGTGCATGAATTGTGTGGGGGTGAACAAACTTATGTCCAGTGTGTGTAGTATATTGATTTCATGCCTATAAAACACCCCGTATGTGCCTCATTTCCGATTACTTTTAAGGCGTCTTCGAGCGATAATATATATATAATTAAAGGTTACAAGCATCTTCAGAAATTGTAAAAAAAATATTTATTTTTACTAATAAAGTGGTAACGCCCTAGCCCAACGTGTAGTCTGTGAACAGTCATCCAAGTCCAAGAAACATGCACTGAACATGGGTGATTTGTGACCATTTTTTCATAGATCGCTGATATCCAGGTAATTTAACCTGCACGTACGGCGAGAAATTTCGCAATATTTGTCCTTCAAAGCAGAGCATTTGATAGGATAAATCTCAGGATAAATGAGCAGTGCGTTTGCCATATTCGCATATATTTGATTCAAATTATACAGATACAAGTATTTCACCCAAGTGAATTTGTGGGTCGCGGTAGCGAGACACAACTTCACAATTTTACAACTCGGTAAATATGTAAAGAGACTAGCAAAACAAATGTAGCGCTTTATCAGAGTTGACCTTGCTTGTCATTACTTTTAATTTATTTGAAGCCGTATATTGCTAGTGTAATCTCCAGCTTTAAATTACGAAACATATTTATGTGTATGGAAAATAATATTCCTAAAATTAATTAATTTGATTGACTGAAAGGTCCATCGCTCTACTTTTTGCGACATTCTGCCCAGGTTTTCGTTCCGTATCTAGCTTTCAGCAACCAGCAGGATTTCATTCATTTATTTTACTTTTCATTTCACTGTATGACGATGTAAGACAGAAGCGATGATCTCTGCAGGTAGATAGAGTGCGATAGATTACATAATTTCAGGTTTATTTTAGTAACGATAAGATGAATTAAAATTACTCTTTATATTCACTTTCAAATTAGTCACAATTTTGTAGTTTATAATATTTATTTCGTTTTTGAATTGTTTTAATTATATTCAATAGCAAAGGTTTAGGTTATATTGTGTTCACGCTTTAGGGATTCAATGCAGACTGCAGATTGCTGAATAGTTATCATTATTTTACAGTTCACCGTTCGTTCGTTGATATTGTCATTATGATGGTTTTGTGTGTGGTTAAGTGCCACGCGCGTACCTTGTTTCACTGGGATGATCATTTTATTTAAACATTTTAAGTCATGTAATGCTGGATGTCAAACGTATTAAGCATTCGACATCCTAATGTACACAATTTTATTTACAATTGCATATTTGTATAATGATTGTATACATTTGTGCATATAAGGCCAAATAAATAAAAAATAAATAAATGGATTTAGTACTTCATAGGTTTAGTTTTTAAATATTTGTTCATGTGATTTTAGTCACTCAGCCGATTTTATTATATGCTGCACGTTTTTCTTTCATCTGAAACTTCAGGTAAAATAAACAGATTCAACAACAGTTTATCTTTGGCTGTCCATAAAATCGAGCTAAAAACGAAATTGGATTGAGAATTCAATTCCAAATATATAGGGTACCACTATTACATTCTCTGCTATAATTTTTACAATATGATCAATCCTGCCCCAAAGCTAGTGTATATTGGCTGAAAAATTCACAAAGTTTGTTTTGGTCCAATACTTATATTTATTCAAGGTTGTGCTTCCAGTCGTATATTTATATTCAAGTACATTCATTATAACTGCTCAACAGTGCTTATTAAAATACAAAACAGTTTTCTGCTATCTTGAATCAACTGTGAGATAAATAGACGATTAGTTTCTGAATCATAGCAAAGTTTGCGCTTGATGCTACATCAAAAGACAACGCTGTCTATCCTGCCCCCTACCATTTTATTTCATTCAAATTAGTCATGATTTGTATATTGACAGTAAGTGAGTATATAGACTGAACATATTTATTGTCTACTGGCAGTCACAATGTCGAGTGTGTCCCTAGCGGCAAACACAAAACATTTGTATAACATTTCTACAACGTCGGCCGACGTTGTATAAATGTTATTCAAAGGTTTTGTGTTTACTGGGCTGGTACGTACGACACTCTGCCTACAAGGCTCGACATGTTAGGTATTTAAAAAATAAATAAACACGATAAAGATATATAAAAAATCTTACAAGTCAACAATCTCAAGCAGTAACGGCCTCAAAAATGGTTATCATTGAGAAACCCTTTCATATCAGTGCTGAGAAATGTGTTCTTATGCATGTCATGGGTACCTTTATTATTGATAAGCCGTTTATCGTCAACAAAATAAAAACAAAATTGAGTTGATGTAACATTTTATTGAACTTTAAATGTGGATCTAGCAAAAATAGCATGCTACAGATTTTTATAATAGCGGTTAGTTGAGGCTTTTCCAAGCGTTATGATCAATCTACTGCGTGTGGGTAGCATAGCTGTTGAAAAAAGATTAGTCAGCTTTATTTATCTAATATAATACTAGATCTAATGATACAATGTCTTTATTTCATCTGTGTCGTGAATTCAAACATATTCAGTTGATCTGGTCGTTTGTCACTTAAACATCGCGAACGCCATCTTGTCCTCTGTCAAACAAACAAAAAAACAAAACATTTTAACAGTGCGGGGATCGACTTTAGACGTCAGAATCTGACGTATATACATAAGTCAGATTCTGATGAAGGTCAAAACCTCTAGACCATTTGTTATCTTGTGCTGCTGGAACCGAATATATACAGCACCAAGCATATTGTAGATCGATAGAAATATTTGAAGTTTTATTACATGTTTATGTAGAACAGTTTTTGTAGTAAATCTCCGCCCCAAATTATTTATTTTAAAAATATTCGAACCCCGCCCCCCCGTAGATTGAGTGGTGACCCCCTAATCGTTCTTGATAGATGCTTAGTTAATCCGATAGCTCAATGTTGGAGATGTCTTTTTCTCATAAATATGTTATGCCATTTGAAGCTGGAAAATTAAGTTAGCAATTCCAGCTTCAAATGGATGAAAAATAGAAGCAAACAATTGAGCAGCAGAAGGATTAAGATGGGATATAATTATCAAGAAAATGATGTTTTACATTTCGGCAGCACCAGCACACCTCTCCGACTTAATGTACGCATCAGGGGATGAATGAATGGGGCTGTATGAATGCCACTTTTGTGCACATACAGCCCTTTTCAACGCCAGTAATAGGCTCCTAAAGGCCCTGTCTCACTACAACGTTCTTGTCCAACGTTCCAACTACGTTCGTAAAAAAATATTTTCTGAGCAGAACGTTGGGGAACGTTTCAAAAAGTTGCGACAATCTTCCCACCCCCGAACCTGATTGCGTCCAGGTACAGTCCTTCTGCCGTTCACGGTGTCCTTCCACCGTTCACGTACCGCCCAGTCAACGTTCTTACTGTATCCTACAACGTTCTCCTGCCATTCTGCCACCGTCCTCGACAACATTCAGCCGCCCGTCCTCCGTCCCTGTACAGTCATATGCGTTCCTCTACCATCCGTCTAGCGTTTGTATAACGACCACGTCACAGTTTATATAAAAAGATCGCTGAGACGGGCAGCAATGTGATACAAAGCAAACGTATCTGGCGTTGATATGACGTTGTTTTAGCGTGCCGTGTGTGTTTCTGGCGGTCTTCTGGCGTGTACATTGATGCGTTCTCATGCGTTGAATATATTAAACATGCCCAGCTTCCCTTGACGCTAACAGAGCGCACAAAAATATGCGTAGCGATAACGCAGCGTGCTCCACGAACTAGTAACGAATGCTGACGCACGACCAACGCTCTAGTAAAAAATTATCAATTTTTAGTCCGTCGGTCGTGCGTCCACTATATATGTGTGACTGAGCCTCACATTTAGAAAATAGTTCAAAAATGACAGCACTGAGCGAGCATATAGCGCCCATCTAACGTGTTTCTAATGCCTGTCCAGCGAACATAACGTGTGTGAAAATAGTTCAAAAATGACAGCACTGAGCGAGCATATAGCGCCCATCTAACGTGTTTCTAATGCCTGTCCAGCGAACATAACGTATGTATCGGGCGGGCGTGCTAAATGACTCCCCGATTTATTTGTGCGGCGCACTAGCAATGCGCTGTGCCTTCGTTAGCTTCATCGCCCTGCTAACGCGCAGCGCGTTAGCAAAACGCTGTACATTCACAGATTTATGCACCTGATTTATCTATGATCGTGCAAACTGAGGGTGACGCATCCAGGGCCGGGTCCAACAGATTCGACGACGTTGCCTCCTTCGTTCCTTCGTGTATACAGGTACATTGCAATCCAATGGGCACACAGCTTGAATGTGCCTAGTGGGAAAATAATTATTGTCAACTTAATTCTGCAGAACATCCAACATGCACTCCACTTCTACAGGCTCTTCAGTTTGTTCCATGTCGGTTGAGCTCATGTGAGCAGGTGAAGAGGAATCTCCTTTTTATACCTCATCACAGGACTGTACAAGATCTGTACTCGGTCGGTACTGGAACGCTTAGGTCTGCAGAAAGACGGCAAAGATTTAGGAGAACGGTAAATGAACGCCAATGAACGCTGGCAGAGCGCAGCAAGAACGGTACATGGACTGTATGAGGACGCTCGGGGAGCGTTGGGAGGGCTGGGTTTCAGAGAACGGACGTTCCACCAAGAACGTTGGAGAACGTTGCAAATTGTTGACATGTCAAAAACTCTCCGCGACCCTATGCGTTCTCCGACGACCCCCGACGACCACCAACGACCTACAACGGGCATCTGGCGCCCCTCCTCCAACGTCCAACGTCCCCCAAAGTTCGCCCCCTTTTTATGAACGTTAGACAAACTTTGTCCAGAACCTTGTAGTGAGACAGGACCTAAATTAACATTTACCAGCACAATGCAATCCTAACCCTTACAGCGCGAGGATCGACTTTAAGCGTCATATTCTGACGCACTAAAAAATAAAAATATTTATAATGGCCGTAGACCCATAACTATAGGTATTCAAATGAGCCGGAAAAAGCTAAATAAGACTTTTATGATTATTTCAAATTAAAAAAATACTTTCGTCTCAGGGCTTCAAAGGTTAATCTGCAATAATTATGATCCTGGGATTCTGGTTTTAACCTGCTCGATCCTTATCTCAATTAATTAAAAAAATATATATATATATGTATATTATGCAATAGCTTAGGGCCTGCCACCCAAGTATTTACCGTTTTCGTCCTTTTCTTCAGATTTCGGCTTCTTGGGTTTGGGGTGAGGTTTGCTTCCTCCAGGACCTTTCTTTTGAGGTTTTGCCTCAGTGACGTCAGCAGCCAGTACTAGAAGTGACGTCATCACAAGAACGATCAACAAAACGGAAGTCTTCATCGTTTCTGTGCTGTGAAGTGCGATTTGTTTCTACAATTTTTCAACTGAAAAAAAGACATGGTTTATGTTGAGTATGCGCTGTCTCATCTACCCTACAGCGCGTAGGACTCCTCCGATAATCATAGATCATCATCAAAAACGAAAATGTGTGTTAAACTTTTGTGAATAAAACTGCAGAATATGATTCAAATTATAAATGCAGTACGGCATTTTAAAATTAAATTATGCTTTTTTGAATAATAACAGAGAGATGCATGGTGTGAATATTGTTTTACGTAACTTCTTCCACATTACGGCAATATTACGACAGACGAAAGCTCGGGAGTCGGAATTATGTCCCAATCTTATCGAATACGTTCAAGTGCTCTTTACAGTAGGCCTATAAAGTGCTCAGTATTAGAGAAAGAGCACTGCACTCTCCAGGCATTTGAACAGTTTGTAAAACAATAAGTGAAACCACGATCGTCGACCAGGATTCGAATATTGAAAAAAGTGATACTTTACTTACTAATATATAAAGAGAAAATAAAGTCACCAGGAAAAACTATTATGTTTTGTGAAATCAAAAGATTAACAAAGACTAATAACCTGTATATATACGATGAAAGATTCCGAAAAATTATTCCACCTTGTTTGTGCTGAATTTATATTTAGCCTGTTTAGCCTGTTTAGACGAATAGCAATAACGAATAATTAAAAAGCTGAAAGTGGCCTTACTGATGATCAGTGATCATTGCTTTACAAAATAACATTTACTATGACTGATGATCAGTGATCATTGCTTTACAAAATAACATTTACTAAAAATTAAGCAATTGCCGCTCCTTGGAGCAGCTCACCTGTGCAGGTCTGTGAGGAATCTGTTCCCGTCCTCATTTCCCACGCCTCAATTATACCCCAGCGACGATGGAAAGAACTTAGAATTTTGTTGAAGTGCTTGTTCAGTTTATCGATGACAGCTGTTCATTGCCCCCAAGTGGTCCGTTGATACTAGGAATATCCAACAAACATTTCACTCTATTCATTCCCCAATCGATCAGTCCCATTTAAAATGTGCATGCCTTTGTGAGTGAGAAAGGTATCTGTAATCAACACACGCCCTTTGTGTGTATCTAACATAGAAAAGTTTAGGAAATGTATCTGCTGTTCAAAGTCGACAAACATTGTGTAGAATAGAATGTTATAAATATGGATTATTCTTTAGAATAGTGTGCGGTGCGCGGTAAGGTCTATTGAAATCCAGCTGTTAGGAGTATAGTGATAGACTGAATAGTTAGAATTCAATTATTAACGATATTATTATGCTGATTGTCAGATAACTTGCAAATGGAAATGAAGTAACTGAACAACTTGCATCACGTTCACTCACTTTAGATCAACCACAAAAGACATCATACAATCTTTATCATATAATCCGTGGTTAAGCCTTCCTTTTTCACCGACCTACATATCTCTTTAATTATTTAGTACCACTTCAAAATTCAAGACTGCTTAGATCCTCCAACACAAATATGTTAACTGTTCCACGTTTTCGAACAAAATGGGGCTCAAGGGCTTTTTGCAGTTGCCGCTCCCTCCACCTGGAATTCACTGCCGGTTAATTTAAGAACTGCAAGTACAGTCACCTCATTTAAAAAAATGCTGAAGACTTTTCTTTTTAATTCGGCTTTCCCTTCCTAGCTCCTCGGAGATTCGGCGCCCGGTTGACGACTTACGCTTTGACTCTCAACATTGAGCTGGTTTCGATTTGGATTCTGCGCCTCTGAGCTCGCATCTCCGAGGATTTAGGCAAAGACGTTGGACCGACGTTGTACAAATGTTATACAAATGTTTTGTGTTTGCTGGAATCTAAATCGGGTGGCGGTGCATTATACTGGAGTGTTTTTTACTTGGTATTTAAAAAATAAATACAATTTATGTTGAGTAAAAGTTTTGAATAACAAATTGTCAGTTGACAAAATATCTCGAACTTGGGAAAAAAATAAAAGAGTTAGGACGAAGCATTGTAAACTTTTTCGGCGATAAGGCTTACTTTGGTAATTTTTTCAATTTTTGCAATTAAAAAAGATCACTCAGAGAAACTGCGACATGAGTATCGGTGCAAAATTGTGCCATACGTGCAATAAAACATGAACAAATTATAGAGACATTTATTAAACAGATGATGTGAAAGAGCCTGGGAGTCTATACGAGTTAAATTACCCCTCTTTGAATCTCAATGGGATGCGATGCGATACAATTTGGTACTTCAATAGCGCTTAACTCCTTGAGGACAGAGCTCAGAGGCACTACACAACCGTACGTTAATCCGAATGTCATGGTTTGAGCGAGGTGATCGCTTATTCAGTCAGGCGCCCAGTTAAGCTATGCATGGTGGAAAGCATGGCCAAAAAGGTGTGCCTTAATTTAAGGTTATGTCTGAAACTGTAGAAACGTTGGTGTAAAAGAATTCTAAATACCAAGTAAACACAAAAAATTGCATAACATTTTTACAATGTTGGACCAACGTCGAAGACGTTGGGCCGACGTTGTATAAATGATAATTTATACAAATGTTTCTGTTTACTGGGGTAGGTGGTGAAAAAATCAGAAAAAAGCCCGAGAACCTCTATATTCATGATACTTGTGTGTCCGATATAAAAAAAGATAGCTTCATTTTCTAAAAATCCGAAGCTGTGGGTGAAATATTTCAAACTTGCCGCTTTACACATGTTAAAGATTAATTATAAACACGTAATCTTTAAAAAAAAGAACGTATCTATCATTATTATGCCCTGAAACATAATATTATTTAGCTGACTAGATTTGATTTAAGTAATAGTCATTCACATTATTGCATAATTAAAAAATTGATAGAGAACGCTTTCGCAGTTGATTCGGTTAATCTGATTACCACAATAAAACCGCAACATAAGTCGTCCCCTAGGATATGAAAGGGTGTATCCGCCACTTTGCAGTGGCAGATACACCCTTTCATATCCAAGGGGGCAATGTATTTGTCAATATTCACAAAATTTGTTTCCTGACCGAACATTTCCACAATGATGATAAGGGTGTTAAAGCAGTTACTGAAATGGTCATTTTAACCCTTCGTGTGCCATGACTTAACCCTTGTGCTGCTAGGACCATAGAATTAACATGATATATGTACGTTTGCAAGCAAGTTTCAAACCGACTAATTTGAAAATGAGATTGATCAGCAAGTTCGAGGTAGATGATCAAATAACTCAATTGGCAATATATCTATTTTCATAACAAATTTTATTCGTCATTTAAAGTTTCAAATAAATGAAAAAATAATAGAAACAAACAATTCAGCAGCACAAGGCTTAACGTTGATCTGTATAAGTTGACTGACTAGATATTGCACTTAAAGTTGACAAAATATAACATTGTGTATATTCCCAGACATCATTCAATTATTCAGACGTATTCATTTAAATTCAATTCAATTGGGGAATCTCGTTCGGAATTCCAGCTATGAGGTTTGTGTGTGTGTGTGTGTGTGTTGGGGGGGGGGGGTGGGTCGGGTTGGTTACTCTTCATTCGAAAATTACCTAATTTAAATTTTACCCAATTCAAAGGTTCACACACATCAAGTTGTGTCTTGCTATCGCGACCCACAACTTCAAGTGGGTGACAATTACTCATTTTAACTTTGTTTAACTTGTGACCTAACATTTGCAAATTATGATGTTTGAACACACATTTTTACCTAATAATAGTGATTTGATCGTTTAGTCAAACGATTTTAGTAAGGGCTGATACTGAAAGGATTCAAGGTCTTCGCTTGTCATGTAAGCAGCTTATAGCCATGAATCATCGGTTGTTTAAACAGACTCACAGAGAACAACGACCAGAACGCGCTGCTATCCAATTTTCTTGAAAGAAATTCAATGAGAATAATATTATTGTCTAACAATTGGCTGAGATTCGACATAATGCGTTATTTATACATTGAAAGAAAACGATGTTTGCGTGTGAGATTTGTGATCGATGCTTAGGCTACAGGCTGTAGCATGCTTTCCCAGCAATATCGTACAAAAGCAGACAGCAGTAACTGCTTACATTTCAACTACTCGGTTATACTGCAGTTTGGCAGAGAAGTTGTCAAGAAAAGTTGTTCTATCCTTTTTTAAAGTTAGACCGATTTCGCAGAGGACTGTGCAACATCTAGTCAACATATAGCGGCAATCGTATCTTGCTTATACAGAGTAGTAAACTATTGGTCGAGATGGCCATCTCGACCAATCAGAAGCCTACGATATATCGTAACTTGTACGAGAATACGGACCCTGGTAACTGATACATAATTATGTCTTATATGTGCGTCCCTGCTTAGCTGTTGTCGCGATTTAACTTTCACAATTGTGTAGGGCCTAGGTTTCAAACAAAAACAATGTAACACGCAAGCTCATGCCTATCACTTTTTCCTTTCATTATCATATGTTGCGTAATTATATAAAGTTTGCGTCAAGTTAATATTGTTTTTGATTTATAATGATTTCTTTAGATCCCTACTGAACTAAAAATGCTTATTTTGTCATCCACCCATTGTATCAATGATGGCCGTCACTGATATAAAAAAAGGTTTTTGCCACATTTTCGCACCTGATTAAAATCACTATTTTTCAACTACTAGGGCTGTAATAGAAAAGAAACACAGGTATATCTTGTGATTCGCTGGGCGTGCGTCAGAATACGCTGGTGATTCGACGAGAACGCCGGATGAACGTTATTCATTTTATTGTGTGCGTCAACCACCACGCACAATTTCTGCATGTGAAAAAATGTGAGCGTAGGCGCCAGTCTAACGCTAGGCACAAGTAGAGCACACGCTCTAAACTCGTGTTTTCGTTGACAGAGGTTTGTCTCAGTCACTTTATACCGATGACGCGGTACTGTTGGCGGAATCATCCGAAGACATAAATCATTAAATGTCCTGTTAACTTATTGTGATGATTGGGATATGACTATAAACACTGATAAACTAATGTTATGATTTTATCCAAAGGAAAGATTAGAAATAACACATATTTAATTTTGATCATAAAGTTTTAGAAAATGTCGATAACTATAGGTATTTCAGTCTGTTGTCAATTATAATGGTAAACAGGCTAAAAACAATATTCTGGTGAGGGGTACTAGAGCCATGTTTATAGTGCTTTGTAAAGCTCGCTCTTTTAACCTACCTATTGATGTACAATTAGAACTGTTTGATGTATTAGTAGTTCTATATGGTTTGCGAAGTTTGGTCTTCCGGCGGTTGTGGCATTTTGCAAAATCATCCTCTCAACGAAGAGTTACATGATTTACGGTGAACTGGGCAGCCGCTAGATATAATTGCGAAAACACGCGCCCTGTAATTCTGGGCTCGTCTAGTCACGACCACGTCACGACCATAGAAATATATTTACTAAATCTTCCACTGAAATACAAACGTATTTTTTTAAAATTTAGATGTAGAAATAATCAACTCCCAATAGAGACCCGGACCAGATATAATATACCTAGAGATTATGCGATATTGATGTACATTTAGTGACTCAAGAGAAATTGGAGATGAATATCATTACATATTAATCTGTATTTTCTTTTCAAAGAAGCCGAAAAAAATACATTAATGCAAAATTAACTAACCGACTATGCAGTGCTTTAAACATGGCTAATCACAATAAAGGCCCTGTGAAGTGATTTCAGTTCATCAATATAATTAAAGTATATCACAATGAAGCTTAGCAGATTATTTTAGTCCACTAATTATCAGTTATTTTCAAAAATCAAAACTGAAAATGTGCACATTTCTTGGGCTAGGCGGATCGCACAACTCATGACTTCACACACAAAAGCCGCCCTTTATTGAATCTGAATTAACATTGAAACTCCATCGGGTATATATATATATATGTTTCATGTTTCTTGTATTTGTACATGAGCTGAACTAGATTTCTATTCATTTCAATATGCCCGCATCGACAGGGTGAACAAATGAAATGAAATGAATCGGGCTTTAGGACACATATATTTAGGACACATATATATAGGCTAAACTGGGCCAGGAGAACCTCCTAAGGATGGTGAGATGAATGAGATGACACTGTCCTCCAGACACAAGATTCGAAATTCGAGCCCTGGCGGTCTGAGACCAAGCACGCTACCTCTCGGTCACCGTTTTACTCAAATGTATATAATATTGTGTAAAATAATGTTGATAACACTCTTTGTTTAACCGGGCATCTGTCTTGCATATCTTGCATATTGACATGTTTCTTTTTGAACCCTCAATAAACTATTGTATTGTATTGTATTGTATTGTATTGTATTGCATTGCATTGCATTGTATTGTATTGTATTGTATTGCATTGCATTGCATTGCATTGCATTGCATTGCATTGCATTGCATTGCATTGCATTGCATTGCATTGCATTGCATTGCATTGCATTGCATTGTATTGTATTGTATTGTATTGTATTGTATTGTATTGTATTGTATTGTATTGTATTGTATTGTATTGTTATGTATTGTATTGTTATGTATTGTATTGTATTGTATTGTATTGTATTGTATTGTATTGTATTGTATTGTATTGTATTGTATTGTATTTTATGTTAGTTTATTGCATTGTATTGTATTGTATTGTATTGTATTGTATTGTATTGTATTGTATTGTATTGTATTGTATTGTATTGTATTGTATTGTATTGTATTGTATTGTATTGTATTGTATTGTATTGTATTGTATTGTATTGTATTGTATTGTATTGTATTGTATTGTATTGTATTGTATTGTATTGTATTGTATTGTATTGTATTGTATTGTATTGTATTTTATGGTTGGCACAACGTTACAGCAGAATGTATCTGATCACCTCAACTCAATGAACTGATCATAGTCGACAATTCAAACATTTATTGCTTACAAAAACATAACTTCTCCATAATTGGAAGAATTGATCGTTTAATCTAGTTTTAATCATTATATTTAAATACATTTGGGATTTGCCGGGTTTCTGTGTGGAATTTGTTTCTAATAGTCCAGGAGATAAGTCGAATTTATTTGTGTATAAGCGCCAACAGGTTCAAAGATTGTTCCTGATGTAAAAAAATCAGCTGCATCTAAAAATCCATTTGTTACAAAATTCTGCTCGGCAGTTTTTTCAGAAAATCAGTTTCAATTATATAAATTTACTATGTAACATTCGACAAAAGTCGGTCATCTTGGATTTTGCCTACAATGCAATATCATTTATGACCACACCATTAGGTCGGGCATATCTGAAAACCCTATAGGCCTAGTAAACACCAAAATCATGCACCTGCTCCTATTCAGTTAATGTTCCTATCTTTTTTAATTTAAAAAAATGTAAATGGTCTCTGAACCCCCCTTCTTTTCAATCTGGATACGCCTTTTCAAATTTCTGGGACCGCCCCTGATCTAGCTTACAGTTCTAATTATTTGTGTGCTTAATTAAAGAAAAAGACTGCAAATTCTTGTAGGCCTAGTTATCGCAGAAAATGTAACATCGGTCAGATTCAAGCTTACGCGAAAGTTATTTTTTTAATCGAAGCGTACATCACTTTAAACTGATTTTTTTGAAAAAGCTGCCAAGCACAATTTTGTAAGAAATGGATTTTTTGATTTAGCACATGTTTTTACATCAGGAACAACCGTTGAAAATTTTTGCACTTCTACACGAATAAATTCGATTTATCTCCTGGACAAGAATGGTCAAATGCCACTCGGAAACCCGACATATAGCCTACCCGGTATTCTTAAGTTCTCACTACCTTTACTTGGTTTATTACACAATGTCGCGTGCCAATTAAATAATATTTGTTTACCTCCCAAAATTTAGAATAATTTGGGGCTCAATTTTTGTCAGTTTACTCACAATATTATTTTCCATAAACTTCGGCCATCTTAGATTTACGTGTGTATCATTGGTCAGATTATCTACAAGATACAATAAATGCCAAAATGCCAAAAATCACCAAATAATAGGCGTAAGTGGCAAACCAAGACTATTTTCATAAATAATTGAAACGGCGGCCATTTTAGATTTGTGGGTGAAATATAGGTCAAAATAACTAAATAACAAACACAAGAAATAGATGCTCCACCCCAAATCACGTATACATTACGCACATGTGGTAAGCCAATGAATATTCATTTGCTTATTACGTTTTCGATGCCATTTAACGATTTGTCCGGTGAGACCTTGATTTTGATAGTACATGAAAATAATTCATATATTCACCAGGTGTCGCTCTAGTTAATCTAGGTGCCAATAACAAGTTGGCTATTATGCCTACATATAGTAATATATACTAGTCTATTTGGTAGATGTATTAGGCCCTACATAGTTTTAGACACAGATAAAGATCCGAAAAGACAATTGGTGTAGGCATTGAACTACACTACACAATCAGTATTATAATAATACATGAGAGAAAAATGTCTATTTTTATGCCGGTTCGGACGATTTCGTCTGCTCACATTTAGTCAACGAGTATTCTCGCCGGCCTAGATAGCTCAGTTGGGAGAGCGTTAGACTGAAGATCTAAAGGTCCCCGGTTCAATCCCGGGTCTGGGCAGAAAACCCCGACATCCCCGGGGGCTGGCTACTGTTTTGTCTTTTTTGTAGCTGATATAGCCTCTAGGCCTATCATTTGAAAATAAAAATAACTCACCGCTTTTTATCAAACATTTTAGTCTATGTTCAACATGCATTTATTTTGATACGATATAATGTTGATTTTCTTCATACATTTTAATGTTTTGTACCATGATATTTTAGATGGCGCCCAATGTTAATGAGCAAAAAAATAACAAAGCCAAAAAATAACAAGATAGGGGGGGTAATAAGTGTGAGTTCAATAAACAAATTTGATTTGATTTTTGAAGACACAGCCAAATTAATTGAAAACAAGAAGAAAATAAGAGGACTAGGCCTATAGGGGCCTACATAAGGATAATAATGCCCATACAGGACGAAAATGAATGAGAAAAAAGGAGGACAAAGCTAAAATAGAGGGTTAATCAGAAAATTAGGAAAATTAAAGACAGCTGAGAATAACGTTAGAATCAACCATTCACAAATCACACAAAAATGTAGCCTAACCAGTCAACGGCTCCGACGAACGAAAACTCGACGAAACTCACCCTGATCCACCGAGAAAAATGACAAAAAAACAACTATCGTCGTCACCTAGGCCTAGGTTAGGCCTACCCAGCAGGCATAACGACGTTGTTTCAACTTTGAAACGACGTTGAAAAATGGCAAACTGACGTTGAAACGACGTTGAAAAAAGGTTTCATATGAAATTTGTTTTTCAACGTCATAATTTCAACGTGATTTCAACGCAATTGCAACGCGATTTCAACCTGATTTCAACATCGTTTCAAGCATGACGTCGATACGACGTTGTAGGCCTAATGATGTCGTTTTTTCTTGTTAAAACGACTTCGGAAATACGACGTCGATGCGACGTTGTATTGAGGTTAGGCGACGTCGCAACGTGATTTCAACCTCATATCCACGTTGAAACGACGTCACATGCGAAAAAATGCCTGCTGGGTAGTCTACTAGTAAACAAATTAGGAAAACTCTAGGTGCATTCGTCCATAATAGGCCCACACTTTTTAAAATACAAAATTCAAGGACTTTTCAAGGACTTATCAATATTTTTCAAGGACTTTTTCTGTGCATGGCAAAATAGTGATTCGCGGATTACACAAATAAGTTTAGTCCAGAAGGTATGAAACAAGAGCGCTGACGCTACCGATATCCCCAGCCATTAATTAAAGTCAATAATGGCCTTAAAATCAAAGGTCAAAAACTAGGTCAAAGGTCACAACCCACAAAAGGCACATCGACACCCCCTAAGGAATGTGTGTATGCAATATCAAAGCGATCCGGCTAACAGTTTCAGAGATATCGTCCGGAAACCAAACACGGACGCACAGACGCACGGCCAGACAGGGTGATGACAATACCCCCGCCCCTACTTCGTGGGCGGGAAATAAAAGGCAACTTTTGAGTTTTTATTACTCTTTTTATCAAATTTCAGACTATGCATATTCAGTGAAACTACAAGATTGTAGAGAAAATGAAATGTAGGCCTACATCGTTTAGCAATATTTGTCTTTTGACTTTATATTGATAAAATAGGCAGCTACATTCCCAAACTATAGCGTTATTCAAGTGTGGCTTTTTCATCCATTTAGCTGTTCATTTTTTGATGTTTTTTAAGATCAACAGCAAAACATACTTGATCAAAATCAAGGACTTCTCCCGGTTTTCAAATACAAAGAATACAATTGATACCGTACATCTAGTAGGGCCTACATCTTCACTGCCAACATACATACACTATTGAAACACAGCAATACACTTAAATGAGAAAAATGATCAAATGCGATATCTTATAATTGAATTCAGTGAAAAGTAGGTTTGTAAATTGGGAAAATAAATCCATTATATTCACATCGGCGCTGGTCGATATCGAGTAAGTTCATATACTGAGGTGCTGTAGGCCTACACACAGAAGGAAATACAGGACTCGTTCTGTTCAACCTCTGCCAATATGAGATATGATCCTGTAGCTGTAGCTAGGCCCTAATGGGCCACTTGAAAGTAGTTTTATCTGGGATACCGTTAGCTTTTAGTAAAAACAACATTTATTTCACTCTCCAAGTACACAGCATAGGTGTGTTGCAAACGTTTTAAAAAATTTTCACAAGTTTAATAGCTAACGAATATAGTTTTAAAACAGCAACCTGTAGGCCTATTGGAGCTACTGAGAAGCTGGGCAAATCAGCCGCTGATGGTGTTAGAGCGGTTTTTATGAGGATTCCGATTCACTGGTCAATTTTGGTAATGATACATCAAATTATCTGTCATTCTTCAATAGTTTTCAAGGACATGTAAATGTGACCCTTCCTTACGTCAAGGACGAAGATAACATATTGAGGTAATTGACAGTACGCCTACCTGGCTCAATGAAAATACGTCAACTCGTTAGCATGTCAGATCAGATAAAAATGCGCTCACGCAGCTGCTCATTTGCACCAAGCTGTACTTGCTTGAATTTGAGAGACACGGAGTTAACAATTATTCAGAGTGAGCCCTTTGGGAGTCGACAGGCTGATCAATTAATGGAACTATAGTGAGAGAATAATATTCATATTACTTGTAGGGGAGAGTGGGGCATGTCCACACACCTAACATACTTGTCCAATATCAGATGAATTATTAATAATAAACGTTAAATACTCTTGTGTAAATATGAGTTTACAATATACCTTGGTAATTCTCCAGACCAACCTCTGATAAATTTCATTGAATCAACGCATTCCACTAAATGATGATTAGAGCTTGGTATGTGGACATGCCCCGCACAAGGGGCATGTCCACATGGGGTGTGTGGATATGCCCCACAGTGGGAGGTGGACATACCACATAGTGGTAATAAACAAGCCCTGGATTTAATAGAAATAAATGACACACAGAAAAGCATTGAAAACAACATCATAATAGATATTTTTAATACCGGTATATAAGTAAAGACAACAAAACAGAGAGCCAGCCAAGGTAAATTTGTTTAAATCAAAGCAGAGTAAGGGAGGGTGGGGGGGGGGGGATGCTCAAAATAATATTGCAAAATCCTAACTTGAAGGTCTTGGGCAGGATTTGGGGTTCGGGATGTGATCACTTAATTATCAGTGTGCAGGGCCTATGTAGGATTTACGCACACATTGTAACTTGATAGGTTTCTACAACCAGATATAACACAGTCAGCGGTCCGTCAACACAGCCCACCTCTGGTCTATTGACCACTGGTGGCCCACTCACTGCAGCCACCGCTGCCAGTGGTGCCCATACCATCCACCGCCATCCCAGACAGAAACGTAACAAACTTAGGTCACCAGGAGCCCGTCACCGTTTGCCACTGGTGGCCCACCACATGGATGTCCAGCAGGTAGCCGGTGGCCCACTAGCTACATTGTTTGACAGTGGTGTATCGTCGGTGGTGCATCAGTGACAAATGCAAACCCTCTGATTGCCGCCTGTGTGCCGCTGGTGGGGTACGTGGTCCACCAGTGGCTTTTTGCCGCTTCCCAGACAATATCACTCCAGTGGTCCACCAATGGCTATGAGCGACAAAAACGCCACTGGAGGACCACCAGTGGCAATCAGGCGGCAATCAGAGGGTGGGATTTGCCACTGATAGACCATCGGTAGTCCACCCCCGGCAAACAGAATAGCTATTGTGCCACCCACTATCAGCTGGACATCCATGTGGTGGGCCACCACTGGCAACAGGTGGCATTAGGAGGTGTACCACCGGTGGCCCACCATCACGTTGCTGTCTGGGTTATAGCCACTGTGGACCACTGGAGAGATCTATCTGATTGTCAGCATGTGCACAAACGTTTACCCTGCAGTCAAGGTGATTTAATATTAGCATGCAGTTGTTTAATTTTATAATAAATACTAACCAAATTAATTAATCACTGATTAGTGTTTGTGTCATGGGGCATGTCCACACAGGGCGGATATGCCCCACGAGGGGCATATCCACACTGGGACTGGGGCATATTCGCCCAGGGTGGACATGCCCCATACAGTATTGGGCAATTATTATTGCATTATCGGCCATGACAGCAGTGAACGGCGATATTCAATTCACACATAGATCATACAAATAACACAGCATATATGGGAACCTTGGTCTGTCAGTACATTTGAAAAGTTCAATAGCTAGAACCTTCGCCACAAGCTACTAAAATAACTTTTTCGGACGTTAAAATCATTTTTTGTTTCCAGTAATCAAGACATCATATCTATCAAATTCAAACAACTTGGAGGGAAGAATCTCATACTAAATGTATCTCGTGTAAATCATTTCATTCACCAGGTAGCGCTTTATTGTAATATACTGAGACATGTGGACATACCCCAGTGTGCGGACATGCCCCACTCTCCCCTATTTACTTTTTTTTAGTAGCGTAGTCAGAAAGTTAATTCAGAGGAGAATTTAAGAACTTCAACCAGCTTTAACTGCAGCATCTATGAAGACTCAACAACAACAAATGTGTTTGTAGGCCTATCTATAGCAACAATTATGCCATAGTCCAATTCCACTGCCTGACTAACGCTGATTGTTACCACAGATCAGTAGGCTATTGTATAACCTACCGAGGAGTACAAACTGCCCGGTAGGTTATTACTGCCTGGTTTCGCCAGGAAGCGGGTGGTTATTACTCCCCGGTAGGTCTACTGTATTACAGCACGGCAGAAGTATTATAATTTGTATCAGAAATGCATATCTGTTTGTATGCATATTTTAGACATTTCGGGTGTTTCAATAGGGCACATACTTCGCATTATACAATATTGAGAACTGCAAATCCTACCGAAATTATTATAGATAACATATTTACCAAGATTTTAGGAGGTCAAAGTTTTTGGCATTTTATGCATCAATTAGCGACAAATCCTCTGAACTATTTTTCAGATTTATGACCCCCACCTACTTCCAGGTGACGGGTAGGAAAAACACGTGTTCGGCGCAAGAATATGTTAACATGAGGTGAAAAGCAACATTCCACTAAACAAGTTTTATGTGCCATTAACGATTTGTATGTGTAGATATTTTCGTACACCCCAAAACCTTCCGAAAATTCTATCTGTATCTGTATATTACGTGGCAGTACGCACTATTGTGGATTTTCTGGGGTCTCGCCGAATGGAAACTGCGCCTACGTCCATTGAGGTTCGTTTACGTCCAACTCAAAGTCAATCAGACGAGCCATCTGATTTACGTGGTTCTCTGAGCCACATGACACTGCACGATGTCCTAGTGTATACGGCATCTGGCAGTCCCAGGCGGTCACCCATCCAATTATGAACCGGCGCGACGTTGCTTAAATTCGGTGATCGAGCCGACACTGATGCAACAACGCCGTATCCCGTATGTCCAAACTATTGCTAGCCAACACAATCGTTTGTCTTTTGGGGGTATATTAAATAGAAATGAATAATAGATCAACGTATAGGCCTATATATTGTACATAATTGTAATATTGGTGTATTTAATTTATTATTTATGTTTAATATTACTTCCAGCGACCTGTAATACAAGACCGGGGTGTAATAACCACCCGCTTCCTGACGATACCGGGCAGTTATAACCTAACGGGCAGTTTTTACTCCACTGTAGGTTATACAATACTACTCTGTCACCTGGTTACACAAAAAATACGCTGATTCAACGTTGGCCTGGTATCAACTGCGCTGACCCAACATTGACCCTTACAAAACTGAAATAATTTTGTATAAACCATCGGCCAGGGGTTTTGTCAATTTTAAATCATCATAAATAACCTAATTGGAAGCTGTTTCTGTTTCATTTGAATAACTATGTTATGGGTTTACGGTTATTATAAATTTTATTAATTCTTCCAGTGCGGGGACAGTCTTCAGACGTCAGAATCTGACGTCAAAATTAAGATGGTCCGAGTGCTCAAAGGGTTAAAGCAGCCTCTGAACTTGTGAGAAGGTCGGTCCTAAGGTCTATTTTGTTTATATAGCTATTTCATTAATTGGTATTACGTCAGAGGGTGTAGTGATGGTTGACCAGGCCGACATGTGATAACAATGGATGAGGGGAGGTGCTGATTTTACAGTCATTGCCTTTGAAAGGTTATATTTCACAGCTCAGTGACTAACGGCTAGGTCTAAGCTCGGGGGCCTATGTAGGCCTATACGGCAGAAAATTAATTAACGTTCAATTGAAACTTCACGAATCCCAAAAGCAAATATTCGCGAAAATTTAAACATCCGAAAATCACAAGATAAAGGCGTACAGTAATTTTCATATTATTAACCGATTGGTGTCACATTATAGGTGGTTGATATTTCCATCGAGTGGCAAGCAGCTGAAATCACATACATGTACATGTATATAGAAACAAGATATATATTTTATCTGGTCAGAAGACGAAGACTTGAGTGTATAAACAATGTGCACTGCATCGCTGCTCCAGATGTCATTGACAGAAAGAGACATTTTAAAAGTTGTATGAGAACATTTTCACGTTGGCCTTACAAAGTACCTGAATGGCCCTACAAAGTACCTGAATGTTAGAATGATTACTCTGTACTAACATTTGTTGTATAGTGTTTATATGACAAGAAAATGCTGAAATACTCAAAGTTGTCATTGGTATTACACCTGTGTCACGTGGTAATATTTCACATTTTTTTATCAAATGGCTGTAGACCCTACTTAAAGACTAATTTGTTATATTTTTTTCAAGACCATCTGGTCATACTAGCCTGAGCAGTACTTATTTCTTACACTATAATTGATTATGAGGCGAGAAATTGTACAAAAATTGCAAAAACACAATTTTTTTGGAAAGATTGATTTTAACCCACAATATATCACCAAATATAGATTTTGTTAATACTGGAACAAATAAAAATTCAAGTGCAGTTGTATCCGAGAAGATTGCAAACTTACACAACACATAATTTTTTGACCATGTTATAATAAAAAAAAGCTAATGACATTATACAATGTAACATTCAAAGATAGATGATTGCTCTTTCAATTCTAATCACACCCGAACCAAGTTTATAGGTGAAATAGTTTTTTTACATGCAATTTTGTAGACTTTGTGATTTTAGTGTCGAAAATCAACAGGCCGGAGCTGAACTTTAATTTTCTGGTTATGCATGTCGAGGATTAGACTAGTGAAGAAGTTTAAAGAGAGGAGACAACGTGTTCAGGTTTTTAAAGTTTTATTACCATCTATCATCTCCAAGTACATAATGGCCGAATGGCAACCCTGGGGCCACCCTGCCCAACAACTTACATAATAAGTCAACAGCATGAATAACCACTAACCCCACCTGGATCAAATACCACGATTCACCAGGTGGAGTATTAGTGCCATATGACAATCAGGAACAATGTATTTTTGATGTTACATAGCCAGTTTTTCAGATATAAAATCGAGAAACTCGCAATCATCATCTGCATTATTGAATGGACAAGTTTCTTTGCAACATTCGATGCATAACCAACTGTTTGAAGTCCTATTACGGTAGCCACTATCATCACTATTTATATGTGGTATATACATTGTAAGTGTAGCCTACATATTTTAAACATTTGAGGACATTTCAATTGAAAAGAATGGAATAAGATTTGTTTATTGTAAATTTTGCAGAAATTACCCATTATCCATAAGAGCCACGGTAATATTATAGCTGCATGTAAGATAATACATATACGTGACTGAAATAATTATATAAAATACAATGGAGATTACTAAGGCAAACATCATAGTATACATAGCTGACATATGACAAGTATGAACGGATTCACATCACAGTATACCATTCAGGGTTGTCCGGTGTAACAGTTCCAGATTACCCCCCTGTTCAGGTTACACCCGGGGGGTAATCTGAAACTAGTTTCAAGTTACCCCCCTTCAATTTTACCGGTTAACTTTAGATGATGACAATAAATTATATTTTATATTTTCATCACATGGCATTGGTACATTTTTTAGAGACTCCTAGTTTACCTTTTACTTGACCTTTGACCTTAGATTTTGTCCCTTAGTCCCACCGCCATCTTTGATTTTTGACAATGCCAGAATGTTTTTGTAAATAATGAGTTCCCTAACTCTTAAAAACATGTATTATAAACAAAAAGTTTAGGCAGCTTAGGATGGTTTTACCGATTCTTACGGCTAATGGCGGTCATCTTGGATTTTCGGACTTTTATGGGTCAGATTTTGATAGACTTTTTCTTGTCTTTCACTATATCCAGTAGGATAGAAAACTGTTGAGAAACCTTTTATTATAATTTTTTGGGGGTCAGGTGGTATATCGACCCGTCCATTTGCCCGAGCTGCATAATTGCAGCTCGGGCGAAATAGACTTGTATTCAGGGCTAGAACACCAGCTAGTGCATTTAACTGTATTTATAAAAATGACACATACGGGGTAAGGATGTTTTGATGTATGTCACGTGACCACTCAAAAAGTTCAATGTGAGGCACGAAATGCTACTATGTGACATACAACAAGTAATAATATTATGATCAAACGTGATTAAGAGGTCAGTTGGGGCCACACAAAATGAAATTAACTGAATGTATATGAATTACGTCACTTTTGAGTCTTAGCTTCCGTTCTAAGTCAATATTTATCAGCCATACAATAAAATCAATTTGACGTCATACACATATGTTTCTATTTGACAAACATGTAAATCCACGGATCTAAATGCAATATTTTATTCTGTGAATACATTGTTTTAAAGTGGCCTTCCTTAACAGCGTCAGCGGTTTGGATAACAATTATACCATCCCATGGATTAGGAAGATCACATTAAATCAAATCAAATCATGTTTATTTAAATCGTTTTTTGTGAAAATACAAACATTATCCAAAGGCTATGATCAACGATACATACAATCATACATACGATACATACATGCTCAAGATACATTGGTCTGATATAGGTTTATCGCAGCCATCTTGGATTTAACTTCTCATCTTAAAATTTAAATATAACTACTACAAGTGAATGATACTGATTTATGGCATACACTCTAATACTATTATTTCCACGATTAAAAACTCACGATGATTATTGGTGAGAATTGCCTACTTTCAAAAGCGGTTTTCTTGGTTTTGACCTGTATGTAACATTGAAATGCAAAAAAAAGAACAATTCAAATAAATCAGCGTATTCTAATACCTAGTCTAAATCTAGGTATTGCATTAAAAAAATTTTTGGAACTTAAAAAACCGATGTGGTCACTGGAGAAAATATATCATTTGACAACTTCCATGCACATTTGTGTCAAATAAGCTCAATAAAATATTCCTTTTAAATGCTTTGTGGCAGCCATTTGACAAATGGACATTATGCAGAAAGCAAACTTTTGAATTTATGCAAATAAATTTTATTTAAAATTAATTTCGCACATATTAAAACAACTTCCATACATATTTTGGTCAAAAGAGCTTAATAAAATATTTTTAAAATATTTTTAAAATGCTTTGTGACAGCCATTTTGACAAAATTAATGGACATTGTGCAGAAAGCACACACGGGAAACGTTTTAATTTATGCAAATAGGTTTTGTTTAAAATTGATTTCGCATATGATACATATTTCGGTCAAATGAGCTCAAAAAATATTTATTTTACATGCTTTGTGGCAGCCGATTTTAAAATCTACATTGTGCAGAAAGCATACACGGGAAGCGTTTTGTATATCCATCCCGAATATATTTGGGACATGTTGTGAAAAAGTCGGCTTTTACCTAATTTTTTCCCGGGTTGAACCCCGATGCCACTGGACTAATTCATAGACTGTTGTTATATATAAGCATATTTCTTTCAGGTGGATAGGCCAAATAGCGCATTTAGCGCTAGACGGGCGGTTCTCGTTAACTGACTTTTGCATTATGAACATACTTTTGTGGGAAGTGTTTGCCATTTTGCCTAGTCAGGCGAGACACATGCAGTCCGCGAGTCTGCCTGTGGCAAACAACTCGATAGCTGAAGGTGTTGAGAGCAAGATATGAGATCACTGTGAATGTATGGGGACTAGGCCCACTATATGAATCACCACACATTTTATCAGCATGGTGGTGTTGGGGACCTTTGGGACGACATTTCTAGATAGTGATGTGACCCATGATCGATTATATAATCGATGATTGGTCCCTTGGTACACCAATTATGAGGATCAATTATGAATATTCAACCATATATCATGTAGTCCTAGAGAAAGAAGGCAAAGGTTGTACAAAGATGTGTACAATTTTCACAATCTTAAAATACATTTCAAATGTGAACTACTTGATAAAATGATTGCGCCAATTTATGACAACGGGTATAAGGTACAAGCGGGTTCATCTTCAATGGTTTTCAATCGTATTTTACATATAAATAAATATACTGCAAATGTATTCACTTATTGAGGATTGGGAAGGTTCTCATTGACAGTAAACAGCTATTTAAAAAGTATTAAATATCGGTAGGCCTAATTAACATATATTTCAATGTGAAAAATGTGAATAATTGGGCTAGCAAAGTCAAATGTCAAATAACTTAATTATGCTTGGATAAATCATAATGTTCATAACACTTACAGTTTTTTAAAATCATGCAACCAACAAAAACTGTATCAAAATGGAATACTTCTATATCTAGTAGTCCAGATGGAATAATATATAGGTTAATTGAAGAAAATATAATTTGCTCTAAATATATTAATGTTATTACAGTAGCAACACACAAAATAATGTGCTTATATTTTTTTACAAACAAAAACGGCAAAATCCCAGTGGTGAGCGGAAAATGGTATCACAGAAAAGTCTATAAAATGAGCGCATGTGTACAACTTGTAATGTGGTTTGGTACGAGTATAGACAAAAAGATATCAGCGTGCGCGAGCGCGTGTGTGTGTGTGTGCGTGCGTGAGTGCGGTATACGTGCGTATGTTATAGTTTCATCATGTGATTATGGGGTTTACATTATTCCATGGCCAGTCCCTGTGGGCATTTATATTAGGAATATTTAACTGCTTTTTACAACAAAATGTTTAATGTCTTGTTTTGTTGCTTTTAAAGCACTTAATTCATGGATAATAGTACTGTAACATCAACTTGATGTTATACTAATTAAGTGCCTCTTCATAACTGTCAATCACGCTTTCTTATCCTAAATGCATGAAAATAAGAAAAATATCCTTTTATTTCAATCTTTAGAGAAATAAATCCCTTTTGAAGTGATTTAGCTCGTTAATTCAGTCCAAAGGCAGAATCATTTCCCGCATGTTAATATACAACATGTTGTATAAACTTGTCGGTGTGGTTTTGGTTCACTGTACGGTGTTGCATAAAAAACAGGTGTACGTGTTGCATGCCTTATTTTTCGCTGTCTATGTCTCTTGCTATGTATGGCATCAAATTTTTGATTTCTGTAAAGTCCTTAGGAAGACAAAATAATATTATTATAAGCATCGTAATCTTTAGCCCAATATATATGCTCAACATATTGCGACAACCGATAATAGTGCATTTTCGAAATTAATAATGGCTCTCTAGTAAAAATTATATTCATGTTTCGAATAATGGAAACTAGTCTTAACATTTCAAACAGCTACATGACCTAAATATTCCATTTGTGTATTAATTAGTCGGGAAATACAATTAAATTAAAGTGAACTTCATTATCAGTTTTAGACATAGTATAGTGCCCCATGTTTCATTTAGGATACATTTGAGACTCCTATGCAGATTTAAGCTTTTCAGTGTCAGCAGATATCATAGAGACATAATTTACAAATAAAATATTAGCGTCAATAAATTATTAAAGTGGATCGTCTGCTGCCGGAATTGAATGTAGCAGTGCACATAGGTACATGCGAATGGTTACGTCTATCCACAGAGATGCCAAACATAAATAAATTGAAATCAAATCGATCGGAATTCAAATACAAATCATCAGTTTGTGACTTCCTACGATTTGGTAATATTTGCGAGGTTTTAAAAAATATGAAATGAATCGGGCTTCAGGCCACCTTTGTGCACATATAGGCTAAACTGGGCCAGGAGAACCTCCTGAGGATGGTGAGATGATTGAGATGACACTGTCCTCCAGACACAGGATTCGAAATTCGAGCCCTGGCGGTCTGAGGCCGAGCACGCTACCTCTCGGTCACGGAGGCTCCCCACAATACTGACTCTCACACGTGGATGGGGAAGAAACATTTTTGTTTCTTACAAACCGCCGAATCCGGGAACCGAACCTCGAGCTCTGGCGTGAAAGGCAGCGGTGCTAACCACTACCCTAGGGATCTACAGTATCTACAGTATCTACCAGATCTACAGTATTATAATTTTTAACATGTTATCCCCCAGTTTAATAAAGGCTTTGAATTGCTCCCACAAACTAAAATTTGTTTTGAACGAGAATTTACATTGATTGTTAAAAATATGGTCGTGAAGTGTTGCGTTTAACGTGTAGTCATACATTATATATAAGGATAATAAAAGACATACAGTGAGACTATAAATCTTGTTGCCAAGTATCACGAAAATGCATCCAAGCTCAGTCGAAAATATGAACAAATATAGGGCTACCCCATCCTCGCGCTCACCGCTATTATCATTTGTGCGTAAAACTTATTCTTTCCTGGCTACGGCCCTGCGCATGCGCTTGCGCATGCGTTGACGCTGTTCGCCAAGGTGTGACAGGGCCACCTTTTGAATACTTTCTTACAAGTGTTGTTACTTGGTTGCGCGAAGGCTACCGACAACAGACACGAAGTGGCAGACCATCACGCCAGCCGAACCAGTAGGACTACTAACTACATGACGGGACTACTATACGGGCACTAGTATGACCATATCACCACAGTTGGTACAGGATAGCTGATAAAATCATATGTAAGTAAACTAATTGTCAGTTTTAAAACGGGAGTAATCAGTACAAAGTTTCACCAAGTCCCAGAAAATCAGCGGTCTTAACCCTTGTGCTGCTAGTATTGTATATATATATACGGTTTCAAGCATGTTTAGATGAAAACAATTATCACTAAATTTGATAAAATGGTTTTTGGTAGATTCTCAGTTAATCCAATAAATCAATATTGGTGATGTCTATTTTTCATAAATATAAATATTTTTCGTAATTTGATGCTGGAAATTGCGTTAGCAATTCCAGCTTCAAATTACGAAAATAGAAGTAAACAATTCCGCAGCACGAGGGTTAAGACTGGGTCAAGCTTTCTCTTATAATGTTGGTGAAAGTAATCATTGTGAATAAAACGGAATTATATAAATTAACTTATTATTAAGTTATTAAGCACACATTATGCACCAAGACATAATTTGGACCAACCCACACAGTTTTTTTGTCTCCTCTAAATTCAAGAAAGCGAATACGAAAAATATAGAGTTGAGGTAATACATGACAATGATGACATTCACGTTCTCTATTCATTGAAAATACCCACATCTTCAGATACCTTCGGTTTCGAGCCTCGCTGCCTCAAATAAGCTGTGGTCCAGTTGTGCATAAATATGAATGACCATTTTGATTTATGCACAACTGGACCAACCCACATTTAAAATATGACCTATATATAGATTTATAATGTACAATAATAAGTACATGGCAGACTATATACATCTGCTGTAGATGTATTCTGAAGTTTCCATGATAAAAATACTTGTAACTTTATATAGTTTTGGTGAAATCACAGGGACTGCGAAGATGATAGGAAAAACAAAGGTGTGAGCTGGACCAGTTGTGCATAAATCCCTTTTAAGATTTTGATTGATGCACAAGTGGACCAAGCCACATTTATTTCCACATTTCTTTGGTGAAATAAGTGTAACTTTTATAGCTTAGGTAAAATCACGGGGGCTGTGAGGCTCAACTGCATTTATCTATCTGAAAACAAACCTTTTGGGTTGGTTCAGTTATGCTCAGTGGCGTCCATTGAAACCTCGGTCATAAAGGTCGTACCGACAAATAGGTTCGTACGTTTTTTTTATTCTCCACAATTTTTGGCTTTTGTAAACATTCATTACGAAGCTGGTAATGTTCTCAGGTAATTAGTAACCTGTATGTCAAGAACACCTGATTGCTGCCTCACGGCCCCTTTATCCACATCAGAGGCGTTGGTAAGAAATAGTAAAAAGAAAGATCAACTAGAACAGGAGTTCCCGAACTTGGCTTTAGGCTGATTGGGTGCTATAAACAAACGGCTATAGACAGACAGCTTAATATTTTGTAAGCATAACTGTATTGGTCTTCCTTATGGGCAAGAGTCCTAATGTCCAGGATATAAAAAAGAACCAAGGAGACAAGTAAAATATATCTTCAACATTTATTCTTTCCACCACCATCGCTACACTTCCCAAGTGAAAAGTGTGACACCCTATTTAGTTTGAGCATTGATTAGACGCTGGCCCGCCATTCAACTACAAGTGGGTGATTATCCGTGTTTGCTGCTGTCTTGCGGCATTGTCATGCGGTCTTAGACGCTGGCCGGCCAGTCAAATAGAATTGGGTGATTATCCGTGTTTGCTGCTGTCTTGCGGCATTGTCATGCGGTCTTAGACGCTGGCCGTCCATTCAAATAGAATTGGGTGATTATCCGTGTTTGCTGCTGTCTTGCGGCATTGTCTTGCGGTCTTAGACGCTGGCCGTCCATTCAAATAGAATTGGGTGATTATCCGTGTTTGCTGCTGTCTTGCGGCATTGTCATGCGGTCTTAGGCGCTGGCCGTTCATTCAAATAAAATTGGGTGATTATCCGTGTTTGCTGCTGTCTTGCGGCATTGTCATGCGGTCTTAGACGCTGGCCGTTCATTCAAATAGAATTGGGTGATTATCCGTGGTTGCTGCGGTCTTGCGGCATTGTCATGCGGTCTTAGACGCTGGCCGTTCATTCAAATAGAATTGGGTGATTATCCGTGTTTGCTGCGGTCTTGCGGCATTGTCATGCGGTCTTAGGCGCTGGCCGTTCATTCAAATAGAATTGGGTGATTATCCGTGTTTGCTGCTGTCTTGCGGCATTGTCATGCGGTCTTAGACGCTGGCCGTTCATTCAAATAGAATTGGGTGATTATCCGTGTTTGCTGCGGTCTTGCGGCATTGTCATGCGGTCTTAGACGCTGGCCGTTCATTCAAATAGAATTGGGTGATTATCCGTGTTTGCTGCGGTCTTGCGGCATTGTCATGCGGTCTTAGACGCTGGCCCGCCAGTCAAATAGAATTGTGTGATTATCCGTGTTTGCTGCTGTCTTGCGGCATTGTCATGCGGTCTTAGACGCTGGCCGGCCATTCAAATAGAATTGGGTGATTATCCGTGTTTGCTGCTGTCTTGCGGCATTGTCATGCGGTCTTAGACGCTGGCCGTCCATTCAAATAGAATTGGGTGATTATCCGTGTTTGCTGCTGTCTTGCGGCATTGTCATGCGGTCTTAGACGCTGGCCGGCCATTCAAATAGAATTGGGTGATTATCCGTGTTTGCTGCTGTCTTGCGGCATTGTCATGCGGTCTTAGACGCTGGCCGTCCATTCAAATAGAATTGGGTGATTATGCGTGTTTGCTGCTGTCTTGCGGCATTGTCATGCGGTCTCAAACGCTGGCCCGCCAGTCAAATAGAATTGGGTGATTATCCGTGTTTGCTGCTGTCTTGCGGCATTGTCTTGCGGTCTTAGACGCTGGCCGTTCATTCAAATAGAATTGGGTGATTATCCGTGTTTGCTGCGGTCTTGCGGCATTGTCATGCGGTCTTAGACGCTGGCCGGCCATTCAAATAGAATTGGGTGATTATCCGCGTTTGCTGCTGTCTTGCGGCATTGTCTTGCGGTCTTAGACGCTGGCCGTTCATTCAAATAGAATTGGGTGATTATCCGTGTTTGCTGCGGTCTTGCGGCATTGTCATGCGGTCTTAGACGCTGGCCGGCCATTCAAATAGAATTGGGTGATTATCCGTGTTTGCTGCTGTCTTGCGGCATTGTCATGAGGTCTTAGACGCTGGCCCGCCAGTCAAATAGAATTGGGTGATTATCCGTGTTTGCTGCTGTCTTGCGGCATTGTCATGCAGTCTTAGACGCTGGCCGTCCATTCAAATAGAATTGGGTGATTATCCGTGTTTGCTGCTGTCTTGCGGCATTGTCATGCAGTCTTAGACGCTGGCCCGCCAGTCAAATAGAATTGGGTGATTATCCGTGTTTGCTGCTGTCTTGCGGCATTGTCTTGCGGTCTTAGACGCTGGCCGTTCATTCAAATAGAATTGGGTGATTATCCGTGTTTGCTGCTGTCTTGCGGCATTGTCATGCGGTCTCAAACGCTGGCCCGCCAGTCAAATAGAATTGGGTGATTATCCGTGTTTGCTGCTGTCTTGCGGCATTGTCATGCGGTCTTAGACGCTGGCCGGCCATTCAAATAGAATTGGGTGATTATTCGTGTTTGCTGCTGTCTTGCGGCATTGTCATGCGGTCTTAGACGCTGGCCGTTCATTCAAATAGAATTGGGTGATTGTCCGTGTTTGCTGCGGTCTTGCGGCATTATCATGCGGTCTTAGACGCTGGCCGGCCATTCAAATAGAATTGGGTGATTATCCGTGGTTGCTGCTGTCTTGCGGCATTGTCATGCGGTCTTAGACGCTGGCCGGCCATTCAAATAGAATTGGGTGATTGTCCCGTGTTTGCTGCTGTCTTGCGGCATTGTCATGCGGTCTTAGACGCTGGCCGGCCATTCAAATAGAATTGGGTGATTGTCCCGTGTTTGCTGCTGTCTTGCGGCATTGCCATGCGGTCTTAGACGCTGGCCCGCCAGTCAGATAGAATTGGGTGATTATCCGTGTTTGCTGCTGTCTTGCGGCATTGTCATGCGGTCTTAGACGCTGGCCCGCCAGTCAAATAGAATTGGGTGATTATCCGTGTTTGCTGCTGTCTTGTGGCATTGTCTTGCGGTCTTAGACGCTGGCCGTTCATTCAAATAGAATTGGGTGATTATCCGTGTTTGCTGCGGTCTTGCGGCATTGTCATGCGGTCTTAGACGCTGGCCGGCCATTCAAATAGAATTGGGTGATTATCCGCGTTTGCTGCTGTCTTGCGGCATTGTCTTGCGATCTTAGACGCTGGCCGTTCATTCAAATAGAATTGGGTGATTATCCGTGTTTGCTGCGGTCTTGCGGCATTGTCATGCGGTCTTAGACGCTGGCCGGCCATTCAAATAGAATTGGGTGATTATCCGTGTTTGCTGCTGTCTTGCGGCATTGTCATGAGGTCTTAGACGCTGGCCCGCCAGTCAAATAGAATTGGGTGATTATCCGTGTTTGCTGCTGTCTTGCGGCATTGTCATGCAGTCTTAGACGCTGGCCGTCCATTCAAATAGAATTGGGTGATTATCCGTGTTTGCTGCTGTCTTGCGGCATTGTCATGCAGTCTTAGACGCTGGCCCGCCAGTCAAATAGAATTGGGTGATTATCCGTGTTTGCTGCTGTCTTGCGGCATTGTCTTGCGGTCTTAGACGCTGGCCGTTCATTCAAATAGAATTGGGTGATTATCCGTGTTTGCTGCTGTCTTGCGGCATTGTCATGCGGTCTCAAACGCTGGCCCGCCAGTCAAATAGAATTGGGTGATTATCCGTGTTTGCTGCTGTCTTGCGGCATTGTCATGCGGTCTTAGACGCTGGCCGGCCATTCAAATAGAATTGGGTGATTATCCGTGTTTGCTGCTGTCTTGCGGCATTGTCATGCGGTCTTAGACGCTGGCCGTTCATTCAAATAGAATTGGGTGATTGTCCGTGTTTGCTTCGGTCTTGCGGCATTATCATGCGGTCTTAGACGCTGGCAGGCCATTCAAATAGAATTGGGTGATTGTCCCGTGTTTGCTGCTGTCTTGCGGCATTGTCATGCGGTCTTAGACGCTGGCCGGCCATTCAAATAGAATTGGGTGATTGTCCCGTGTTTGCTGCTGTCTTGCGGCATTGCCATGCGGTCTTAGACGCTGGCCCGCCAGTCAGATAGAATTGGGTGATTATCCGTGTTTGCTGCTGTCTTGCGGCATTGTCATGCGGTCTTAGACGCTGGCCCGCCATTCAAATAGAATTGGGTGATTATCCGTGTTTGCTGCTGTCTTGCGGCATTGTCATGCGGTCTTAGACGCTGGCCGGCCATTCAAATAGAATTGGGTGATTATCCGTGTTTGCTGCTGTCTTGCGGCATTGTCATGCGGTCTTAGACGCTGGCCGTTCATTCAAATAGAATTGGGTGATTGTCCGTGTTTGCTGCGGTCTTGCGGCATTATCATGCGGTCTTAGACGCTGGCCGGCCATTCAAATAGAATTGGGTGATTATCCGTGTTTGCTGCTGTCTTGCGGCATTGTCATGCGGTCTTAGACGCTGGCCGGCCATTCAAATAGAATTGGGTGATTGTCCCGTGTTTGCTGCTGTCTTGCGGCATTGTCATGCGGTCTTAGACGCTGGCCGGCCATTCAAATAGAATTGGGTGATTGTCCCGTGTTTGCTGCTGTCTTGCGGCATTGCCATGCGGTCTTAGACGCTGGCCCGCCAGTCAGATAGAATTGGGTGATTATCCGTGTTTGCTGCTGTCTTGCGGCATTGTCATGCGGTCTTAGACGCTGGCCGGCCATTCAAATAGAATTGGGTGATTATCCGTGTTTGCTGCTGTCTTGCGGCATTGTCATGCGGTCTTAGACGCTGGCCGGCCATTCAAATAGAATTGGGTGATTGCCCGTGTTTGCTGCTGTCTTGCGGCATTGTCATGCGGTCTTAGACGCTGGCCGGCCATTCAAATAGAATTGGGTGATTATCCGTGTTTGCTGCTGTCCTGCGGCATTGTCATGCGGTCTTAGACGCTGGCCGTTCATTCAAATAGAATTGGGTGATTGTCCGTGTTTGCTGCGGTCTTGCGGCATTATCATGCGGTCTTAGACGCTGGCCGGCCATTCAAATAGAATTGGGTGATTATCCGTGTTTGCTGCTGTCTTGCGGCATTGTCATGCGGTCTTAGACGCTGGCCCGCCAGTCAGATAGAATTGGATGATTATCCGTGTATGTTGCAGTATTGTCATGCGGGTGGCGCTTTTTATTTTTTTTCAACACTTTTTAAAAACGCACCTAGCGACCTCAAACGCTATATTTGACATGTTCATAAGGACTGTTTCTCAGAAATATCAACACACACACGACACACACTCTTACCGCAAATTAGGACACACACATTATTGCAATAAACTTAATATTTTTCTGGCCTCCGGCCGGGCCTAATGATGAGTTGCAGTGAAAGTCAAGGTAAATATAAATAGTTTTGCTGGTTAATGAAGCAAGCAAAACACATGTAGTAACGGCTGATAAATCATATCAACAGCCATACATTTATATAGGAATATCAGTGTGTGCAGTCAGAGATGTATTCTGTGAGGTCTGAATGGGTCTCACTAATACCAAAAGTTGTAGTTGTATGTCGATCGGTAAACGAAGCTGTCTGCTTTCACGGATAATGAAAAAATAACTCTTCTCCCTTTCTCATATAATTGTGTTTTAGCAACCCTAAATTTCCAATTAAAATTAAAATGTATTAAGACCTAGATATTTACAGTGGACAATTATGCCTACATTTAGCTGGGTATCTCCGAAATAAAAAAATATAAATAATTATAAATTATTTGTTATTTATTTGAACTCTGGACAAGACAATAGGCTAACTTTGTTTTCAGAGTTTTTAAGTCGGTCCACCGTCTACGACGAAGAGTAGAAGGTATAATACCATACTTGGGACCATATGTCTATGGAGGTCAGAGAGTAAAAAGAAATATAATATCACCGCATTATCAAACCTTGAGAAGCTGTTTTGAAATATATGTCGAGAAAAGCTTTTTTTCAAAATTGTTTTGACATAAGACGCGGATATGGTTGAAATATAAGGCTACTCTAGTTTTAATAACGCTTTATGTCAGTGATTTTTTACACATATATAAAGTCAATATATGAAGACCAAATGACAAATCGCAGGGCATATCGCTGTAGATCAGCGTGACCCTATTAATTAGGGATTGGACAATACAGGAACTTGAAAATTCTATCTAAACATTTGTACACTTCAACTGTTTCAACATTTGCTTACTTTAAGAATGATGAACTTATTGGATGTATCTTTCCAGTTAACATGATGAATATGTGACGTCGCCCAAACGCTGCCAAAATGTAGTGCCATCATTTCCATCACTATATGATATTTGAAACGACATTTATCAGTGTTTATTTTAATTGTCTATACAACGTCATTAGCGATTTGATAACATTCACTTTTGGGTTTAGTGTGCTGATAAAGAAGGTAGCTGGTACATGGTGGATAATAATTACACCTGAGAGGTACAAGTGCTGCATGGCGGTTGATGATGGAAGTTTAAGAAATAGCTGGATGGTGGTCTATGATGGAAGATTAAAAAGTAGCTGAGTGATGGTCCATGGTGCATAGACGTTTCAGAAGTAACGTTAGCTGGATTGGGGTCCATGGTGGAAGTTCAAGAGGTAACTGAATGGTGGTCGATGATGGCAGCTTAAGAAGTAGCTGAAGGTCGGTGAAAGTAGGTGGAACAAGTTCAAGAGGTAGCTGAATGGTGGTCGATGATGGCGGCTGAAGAAGTAGCTGAAGGGTGGTCAATGATAAGGTTTACAAAGTCTACAAAGCAGTTGGTTTTCGATGATTAAATCTGAGTGTTGATTAATAGGCCTACATGTGTTCGACCAAAAAGTATGTCGAAACTAATTATGTATATTGTAATACCTCTTGGGCTTATAATAGCACTCAACGTCAGCTATTTTGTTGTGGATAAGAACACTAAAGACAATATCGTGGCGCTCATGCCACCATATAAAACTGCATTTGATGTGTCTACAAACATCACGTCATATGAGAGCACCACTTCATTAAATATGTTGCATATATCTCCATTACATACAGATTACCCTGAAATCAAAGAAGTGAATACCACGTACGTTATAGACTCAGGAACTCTGCAGATTCACTTCTGGACCAGATGGATTGATGCAAATTGGTGGTTTCTTCCAGATACGTCTGTGGTGGATTGTGGGGATGTCAAATGTCAATACACACACAACAAAACTCTGGCTAATGTCAGCCATGCTGTATTGTTCTTTCTTTCACCAACCACATACGCACAATATAAACAATTTAAATATGCCAGGCCAAAATACAGACAGCCTGGTCAATACTGGATCGCTCACTTCCATGGGCCCCCTTATTTTGGAGTATTCCAGGGTATGGAAAAACTGAACGGAGTCTTCAATTTATCATCATCATATCATCATAAATCTGATGTCCGCACACCTTATGGGTCTTGTTTGACATTAGAAAACTCTGAAGTGCTAAAATCAAACTATGCAGTTGGAAAACAAGGTCTAGTGAGTTGGTTTGTCAGTCACTGCAAAACTGTTAACGGTCGAGAAGATTTCGTAATGGAGTTGAAAAAATATATACCAGTAAATGTGTATGGTGCGTGTGAAAAACTAGGCTCTGTTGGCACACAATGTAAGAGCAACAGTGAAAACGATTTGAATTGTGATGATGCCCGAAAAACAATGAACTCATATAAATTCTACTTAGCTTTTGAAAATAGCAACTGCGAAGATTATATCACTGAAAAGGTGTACAAGATTCTGTCACTAAACATGAAAACTGTGCCAATTATAATGAATGGTATAAATCATTTAGATAAAATACTTCCACCTAAATCTTATATTGATGTCAATACGTTTTCATCGGCTATATCATTGGCAAACTATATGCTAAAACTGGACAACAATGATGATATGTACAATGAATATTTTGCGTGGAGGTCTACATATAGATGTATTCTCAACTGGAGACCTTGTACTTTTTGCAGAGAATTTCATAAGGTACACGGGCGTCAAAATACATCTTTCACTGATGTCCTTGCTGTGTTTGGAAAGGATAATTGTGAAAAGCCTCTGCATGTACTGAACAGACTACAGATGTTTTCACATTAACACGTATCCATACATTCATTTATTTACTGTCGTGTAAATGAGTGTTGTACAAAACGTGTACAATGGTTATAGCATATCCCTTTATCTGTTTATCAAAACGCTTAGATTCAGGTACAGCACTGCGAAGGTAACAATGCTTTTCAATATTTTATCTGGCTATACTATTCAATTTAATTTATTAAACATATTTAAAAATATATGCTTACAACATTACTATAGAGCTATAAAGCACTGTTTTTAGTATAAAAGTGCACAAGCGGACCAATAAGGATTCTGACGATTTTAGTACATTTAAACATACATATATTTTACAATACATGTATGTCGTGTTTGTCATATAATACCAGTCTGTTGAAATACAGCATATTTTACCATTTTAAATTTGTTAGATTTGTTTTACCACAAACACGTAGGTTCACCCGCATGCGCAGCATGGTCAACGTTCTGAGGAGTGAGCGTCACAAGATAAATATTAGTTCTATTGATGAGTGAAGCAAAATGACTCACCTACATTAAATAAGACGATTGTCTAAGCCAAAATTTAAACAGCGATCAGGTTTTTCTCATTGTGTGTCAGTTAGTATCATTGTATCTGAACAAATCATTATATTAGGTAAGGGGGTAAGGAGGCCATGCATGTGCACTACATAGAACAGTCATTATTTTTGGTTATTCTTTGTAAATACACTAACATAGCAGACACTAATATATTTTACACTAACGTTTGAAACGTTTTTCTGTCCTACACCTACATATGCACAACCACGTAACCTACTGGCATGTGATCACGATAATATTCAACCCTTACAACGCTGAAATATTGTTGTATACAACATGAAGACCAAAGGGTTATTTTCAATTTGCAATCATCATAAACATCTAAGCGCATGTAACGATGGTGCTGTTTATTGTCTGGCTATTTATCATCACATGTTGTTTAGACTAAAGTAGGCCTCTACATAGTAATTATGTCAACATACATACCAAAAGCAACATAAAGGGGAGTTTTTGTTTTATTGAATTTTTATTGAGTTTTATTGATTATAATACAAATTAGGCAGGCGTTGCTTAAGAACAAGATTTATTTTATAGCTGCAAAACTTGGGTATCTATCAAAGTGTGGCCATGTGTCGCATATCAGGATAAAGCTTGCCAAGTCCTTGTTCAAAAACCGATCCGCTATGGGTATGCTATCCGGACAAATTTCAAAATGCCCCACCATAGTTGAAATTGGGATAAAATAAGTACCCTCTTAGTCTTCCACAGACCAGACACACGTCATTTTCGCCCACCATATCCCTGCAAGATTATTATAACACAGTTAATATAACTGATATCCCGCACAAAGGGGTGCTTACTAAACATGTTAAATATTCACAAAATTATAACTTCCCTGTATTTTATTTTGTTTCAATAGGGGTCGGAAAAATATTTTGTGTGATTATTCCTTCATTAGTAAACATCTCCCTGTATTTGGCCTAATTTAGGGTGGTGAGAGCATTAGAGCGTCAAATTGGTTCATTGGACGGCACTTTAAAATATAAACATGCTCAGATGGGACTGATGGTAGCTTGAATCACCGAGCTAAACTTTATTTTAAAAATGTTATTAAAACACACATTTTGTTTTTTGCGTTCACAAGATGTCATGATTACTTTCCAAATTTGTCATGCTTAGTACAGCAAACGGGAGGATATTTTATATCAATTCTCTTTATGTGGGATGTCTTGCCCGTCCTTCCCATACTGTGTGCAGTGAAGCGGAACGATAGTGAATGATGGGTGATATTAGGGTTTACGTGGAACAAAGACTTACTATGTAAATAAAATGTTCTCAGTTTAAAATTAAATGTCCAATATATAAAGCCAACAAAATATATGGTTGTATGTGATAACTGAATGTGGAAAAAAATACAAATGGAAATATTATGTCGTCAATTGCAAACACCAAGGTGCAGTAATTTTCCGAAACGCCGCTGTTACCGCCGTTACAGCCCAGGGGATCTCGCCGCCGAGCTCGGGTGACTTTAGTTGACCCTACAGGTCCGCAGGTAAAAGTTTGCCTGATGTCCTAGCAAATAATTACTACTACCGGGGCTTTCAACTACCAACAATAGAGTGTTTGAAAATAGGTCTCTCACATGGGACTATCCGACATGAGGATAGCGGAAATTGCCGTACCGCACAGCAAAACCCAAGTCCCTGGGGGGTAAATCCACGGTCGGCTGCGTTTAATTACGTGACTGTATGAATGTTTTTGATAATAGATATATCCTCAAAACAGTGCATTACAATTGATCTAGAATAGGGAGGCTCTGCAACATCTTTTTTCCGGCCTTGAGTGTGATCGAGGTAATATAAACCTCATACTTTCTAATTGCTACTTCAAAATAATCTAGGCAGAGTATTAGAAAACATACCATACGTTTGACCCTTTCAGAAAGTGTTTATTTTTTTTATAAAAAGAACACTTTAAATTTCTTACGAGCTAACCTCCTTGAGCTGGCCGGAGGTTTTTGTCAGACTAGCTAGCATGCTCCGCTTTCTGGTGTCAACAACAACAACAACAGTGGCTACATGTGCGTATTATACATTTTAATTATACTGACAATTTATTATTTGTAAAGGGGATCCACCTCTAGCGACATATTTATCTTATAACTTAGGCCTATATATTTGATCACTGCTGTATAGCTATTTAATGCATATATTGCTGTGGCAACGTAGCAAGTGTGCCGAAAGCCTCATAATTTTATCAGTTATATTCCCGTATTTCTTATTTTGGACATGCATGTCCGAAATTAAATTTCGTTCTTATTTATCGCTTAACTGGCAAATGCGCAACACAAAATTTGAAAAACTTACGCAATTCTAGTCCATAGACATTTTGACATAAATTATTATGGACATATCAAGGAGCCAAAATAAAAATGCTGATATTTTAATGATTTTAGCCTGATTTTGTCGCTCTAAGTACTTTGCTAATTTACCGTAATTGCACCATATGAATAAATGTAGTGGGTGCTTCACGCGAACCCTATACAGGGCCCATATTCTCGTACAAGTTACGATATATCGTAGGCTTTTGATTGGTCGAGATGGCCATCTCGACCAATCAGAAGCCTACGATATATCGTAACTTGTACGAGAATACGGGCCCTGATAGACACGTGATTGATCATGCTTAGTTCTAGTATCCTTTCTTTATTACACGTTATGTTCAACTGATGAAATACATCATTTGTGCCCACACAAAATGGAAACACTATTTGAACAATTATTGTCACTTGGGAAAGTGGGAAACACTCACGAATAGCAAATCTTCTAAGTCACCTAGGCCTAAGTACGAACGCCGCGTAGCCTACGTCGACGCCTCTACGCGTGTACAACGTACTTATATCAACTTTGTAAAAACGTCACAAAATGTATGATCATAATTATCGATTGTACACACCTTTGTGACAGAGGCATTGCACTTTTCACGCCCAATCACAGGATCAAACAATTATTAGGCGTAGGCCTACAACTAAAACTGTTTTCTTAAATATTATTTTCACTTCTACAACATTTATTGATAGTTTCGAGGGATTCTAGCATACAAACAAACATACTGCATCCTAGTAAGTGAGGAGAACAACAAGGGATGCTAAGTTATCTCAACATAGTTGACATCAGCTGATATTAGACCACACGCACGTATGATTGAAATTGATCAATGAGCTGAAACTAGGAATGGTTGTGTGAGCTGCGCGGAAAATCAATCATTTTGAAACTTTCTCATGATTGTACGTCAGTTCTGGTATCATATATTTTTCGTTCAACCGGCAGACTATCTAAGATCTGAATTGACAGAATGGTAGAACAGCTATGCAGGAACAACACCAGGTAGCGTGCACAATCAAATTGTGGTATCAGCCTGTCTGGAATTAGGGGTTAGTGTTACGTAAACGTATGTCTTTGTTGTTCTGTTTCACCATTCGACACATGCGATATACCACATAAAAGATGATTAAATGTCCTTTCTAATGATATATCGCACTACATTAATGTAGATATTCGTGTCTCAATATACGCTCAAACATAATTTTTATTATAAAATAATCAGAGTGAACAACAAAAAAAACTAGTCAACATGGTGAAGGAAAACAGCATAATAAGACATAATTAGTGGACATATCGATATCTGGCCCATGTTGTCTGAACCAAATAATATGTATGCTTAAAAAATAATGTTATTTCTAATTATAAATATCACACATATTTTTTTAATGGAAGAATATTACAGTCTTTTATCAAAATGTGTGTTTAGTCACGGCCGAAATCTAAAACATTTAACAGTGGTCGGCATTTTAGTGTATATATTTTTTATCCACTTGTTATTATATAATTTGAGTGTGCTGAATTCGAATCTGTAGGATAATATTCTATATTTGGTGACCTCCACCTTCAAATTAGCATACCATAAAATGGCCGCCAAAACGTTAATAAACCCCCGTATTTTCTATGGTTTATCGCACATAAAAGCACAATTTATGGTTTCTGGAAGATTTGAACACTGAGTGTAGATATGGCTCTTTTCCTAGCTTGACCTCCACTTTGACGAACATGGCGAAAAACACCCCCTATGTTAGAAAATGGGCTGTACAAAAACTGATACCACAATTTGCTTGTGTGTACGGGTACATCGTATAGACGCGTACGGCGATGGTGGTGGAAGGAATTGGCCTACACTTTGAAGATATACCTGTCTCCTTGGTTATTTCAATAATTATATCCTGGACATTTAGATTCTGGCCGATGAGGAAAATCAATACAGTTATGCTTTTAAAGAATTAGGCCAATTTTTTGTCTAAAGCACTCAAACAGACTAAAGCCGGGCCTCGGAGTTCGGAAACTCCTTTTCTAGTTTGTAATGGATTTCAGTTGCTGGTGTTTCATTTTGTTATTAATGTTACGTGATACACAAATCGACACGTTCAGCAGAAAGATGCACATCGTTGATCATTGATTGATGACATCAGTTAGTAATGACACAGTAGGTCAGCTCCAATAGCTTAATGATGTCACCTTCAATGATGTGTATGACTCTCTTATGTCATCTATGATGACTGCCCATGACGTGCTGACACTGCAGCATGCTAGCAAAGTTAGACTATGTTGTCAACCCAGACGCGACCGGTAAACTCCTGTAAAACCCCTCTTTTGATTGAAATGTCCATGAATCTGAAAAATATCTCAATACCTCACCCGTCATAATATTAAAATATTTCCTAGCATATCCAGTTTAAATCTATTTTTCATATTCAATCAATATTTTTGGTCAACAGACAAACTTCTAGATCTACTGTAAGTTTGAACTTCAGAATCGACATCTGGTTGGTTGTTATGTCAACAAGATCGATTGTCAGATAACATTCATGACTAATTTATGAATACAAAGTGAGCGATCGCAGTAGAACCCGTTATAGGCCTATTACATTTAATATAAGTAATCATTGTAAACGATAACTATTGCTATGACTTATTCAATATCAGAGATTCATACTTCATTGTGTTATTATAATGTTCCCGATTCTATGAGTGGTGAGTTTGAGTGGTGTGATTTAGGAAACAAATAGCGCAATGATAGAATACATCAATTACATGCATATTTTATTTTTAATGTTACATGCAATGCAGACTCTTAACTATACTATAACAGCTTTAAGTATCAAAATATAGTCACAACACTGCTCTAACAACATCCGATCAAATTCGTCACAGTTAAGTTTTGCATTATATCCATTATTTTATTGGCTGAAAATAACTTTGAGAAAGCAGTCTAAAAAATAACGAGCTGGTAAAATAATAATATCTACAGATTTTTGTTCCGGAGACATTTCATGGTATCTATATAAATACATAAATAAATAATGGCTTTTTATTTTTTAATTTATCACGTTCACATGCACATAATTTATGGCCAATGTAAATGTGTCAATCATCTGCTATGCAGCAGATTCTTGCTATTAAACGACAACTATCGTGTGGGAGTGTATGCATATTTGAGGCTCTTGCGTATCTGTGTAGGCATATGACTGTCACGATCTCCACCCGTGCTAAATATTTAAAAGCGAAAAGGTAATCTTTTTGGTTGTGCTTTATAAAAGTCTAGGTATATTCTGTATCGCGTGGATCCGATACAGGCAGTCAGCACATCCCAGCAAACACGAGACGCTGACACAATGTTAGTTAAATGTTGGCCCACCGTCTGCGACGCTGGGCCAACATTAAACCAACATTGGGTCAGCGCCTCGTGTTTGCTGAGATATCTCCACCTCCGTATTAATGGCGGGGGCGGGGCCCTAGGGTAGTGGTTAGCACCGCTGCCTTTCGCGCTAGAGTTCGGGGTTCGGTTCCCGGTCTCGGCGGTTTAAAAGAAACAAAACTGTTTCTTCCCCATCCACGTGTAAAAAAAACTCAGTATTGTGGGGAGCCTCCGTGACTGAGAGGTAGCGTGCTCGGCCTCATTCATCATTCTCATTCATCTCATCATCGTCAGGAGGTTCTCCTGGCCCAGTTTAGCCTATATGTGCACAAAGGTGGCCTAAAGCCCGATTCATTTCATTTCATTACATGTCGTATCTTACAAAGTGATACGACCACTCCACGGTGCCAATATAACAGCTGATTAGTTGGCCCCAAGCCTAAGGATGGTATGTGCAAGGAGGTTTTTAACCTCCTTGGTATGTGTTAGCATAATAATATAACTTGTTGGCCTGCATCACGATGGAAACATGCTAGCAGGTCCGTCAGCGTCCAGATAATGAAGCCAGTAAAACACGTTAAACGCCACGAATATGACTGGAAACACAATCCTGGATCCCTGGTCTATCTTGGACACGCTGTTCACTCCAACCGGAGTGTGCTTCTTCATCTCGAGTCTGTACTCTGTGCTGCCCAACAGGCAGTGCATCAGTTTGGTGCACACGTGGTCCCTTTTCCTGGGGGGATACCACTGCTGTTTGCTGCTGGTGTGGGATTCTGTTGGGGTTTGACTGTAGGCATATTGGGGAGAGCGCGCGGGTGTACCGTTCATCTTCTGCACCTCAGTGTTCACTGCAGCGTGCTGGTTTTTAAAAGCCGTCTCATTCTGCAAGTACATTAGTATACATTATTATATCGATATAGAGACAACAATTGCAAACCCGACACATCGTCCGAATTCTCGCTTATTGTTGAGTCAGATTATGTCTCGATTATTGTTGAGTCTGATTATACTCGCATAGTTTTTTGAAAATTAAATGTGTGATTTTGTAGTACATATTTGAATTCTAAAGCTCAAACAAACATATTGATTATTTTCGACAATTAAATACAAAGTAATTAGAAGTTTTCAACCTCGAGCTTTATGCGTGGTTCTGAATTATTACACCATGAAATCTATCCCATGGATCCCATGGATGATGGTTAAACCAAAAGATCCATGTCGTCAAAACACGTCAACTTTCAAAACAGTAACAATTTTGATGGAAGGTGACATCTTCATCTTATCTATCAAGTTGTCTGGCAGACTCCTTGATATTACGCATATGTGCTATGAGTATACGACCCCCCCCCCTCCTCCCTGGTTAACTCAGACAACCCAGACAAGTTGTGATCTTCCACACTGCAGACAGTAAACCGGTGACGTCCTGATGAATATTCATGTTTCTCGCACCCCTCCTTTTTGTGCAGTTTTCACGAACACCCGTTCCACGGTCAGACCAGTGGTCTGACTGTCAGACCGGATGCGGCAAGATGGAAGGTGGTGGCGTTGCTGTTAGTGAGCGAGTGATGGGTGAGTGTGTGAGTATTGCTTTACTTCGCTTCCTGCATATCAGGGCAATATTACGACAGAAGGAAGCCAGTAGCCGGAATTATGTCCAGCTCTTATCAAATAATTTAAATGGCTCATTGTACTGCAAAGTACAACGGTCAGTAATGCATACTATATTCCTTTGAACAGTTGGGAGCACTGTATATATGCACAGCTTCGATGACAAACACCCGAACCGGCCAGTATTCGATATATTACATTGGACATTAGCCCTTAAAGCACTGAAATATGTTTTTAAAAACCATGGAGACCAAAGAGTTTTTCAAATTTGAAATCAATATATATGTCTTTGGTTAGCTCTTTCCGATTTCTTTGAATACATATGTTATGGGTCTACGAGCATTATAAATAGTTTAATTCTTACAGTGCGGGGATTGACTTTAGTCGTCAGAATCTGACGTCTACAGACGTCAGATTTTGACCACCAAAGTCGATCCCCGCGCTGTAAGGAATAGAGCCACAACCGGACCGAAGAGTGAGTATGTCCTTATTGTGAGTGAGTCGTTTTACGTCGTTTCCTGTACACAGTAACGCAGATATGGCGAGCTGTGTTTAATATTCGAAAAGGAAAGCAAGCCATATCCTACTTCAAGAATTTGAAAGGTTTTCAGCTCCTGTCCACAGACAATCGACGGAAGGAACAATGTTAGACAGAGAAACTTAATGGTAACATAATGTTTGCAAAGATGGTAAATGATAAGACTTTGCAGTGTTAAAGGGCTAATCGTTGACCAGCCTATTAATGGGCGTACAGAACGAATATATAGAAACATGCGTGCTGTATAGAAAGCTCGAACAATCAGCAATAGCTCGGGAAATTTGTTTAGAAATAAACACTATGAACTCATGCACTACTTTCGATTCAATAGGATGTAGGCATGGTATTGTCAGTCTAGGGCCTATCACTAATAGGGGATTAGTGGAACAAGTCCCAGCTCACTTTACTTCAGTCTTCATTCCCGTCGGGACGACGGAACACAAATAACTTGGTTAATTCATTTTCCAGTTAATTCTTGTTTATTTAGTCTAGACATTGTAATAACTTTAGTGCACACATTTCCACGTAGAACGCGACAACCTAGCCAGAGGCTCGGCGCTTGAGTCTAGCGAGACGTCTGCTCGACTCGACGGCCTGGGAGTAAGTGACGAGCATCTACTGATGCGGCGCGATTCGAAAGTGAGGCTAGGCGGGCCACCGCCTTTCGTCAAAGGTCGAAGACGCCCGAACCAGCCCGAACGGTGAGACGCAGGTTCCCACAGTATATCCAGAGTAAAAGTAAATTGTATTGCCTTCAAGTTATAAGAGGAGAACTTTGTCCAACTCTAAAAAACAAGCGATAGGTCCCTTTAACGTACACAAAGTAAGTAAAGCGTCACTTTTGCACAAAGGAGAATTACATATTATATAGAGTTTTAGAAGTAGGAATAGTAAAATAGTGGTAAAACCGCGTGGTTTCTGTACCAGTTCACATACAGTCAACTAGCCGTGGACCAGGCAACTCGCTCCGCTTACCGTAAGGCCGATCAGCGCTAAGAGTCAACCTGAAGCTGGAGATGACGCAATTTCGATTTTCAAGTGAAATAACACATTAATAAATGTCGACCCATCGAGAGTAACGTTACAGCATTTCATACATTTTATTAACATAATAATTGTTCACTAAACATTTACCTACCAGGAAACTGTATCATATTTCCGTTCACTGTGGCATGTTAACCCTTTCAAATCTATTTTATCCATTTGGTCAAATCATTGTTATTGGGACCGAAATTAGCGGTTGAACATCAAGATGTGCACATACTTGGTCTCAAATCGAACAAATATGAGTAATTTTCATTCATTTGAAGTTGTTGGTCGCGATAGCGGGACACCACTTGAAGTGGGTGAATATCTAAATTCTGTTATTGAGCGCTTTAAGGGTTAAAGGCTACTACAGTTGCCACCTCTAATCGTGCTGATTTTATAGAATAGTGGCATGTTCTAGTGAATTAGTATTATTTATTATATCAGATGGCGCCTACTTATCATGCTTATGTGTGTCACAAGCAGACACAGGGTTATACACATTTGCATATAGTCTCAACAGAGCAAGGGTTTGATCAGGGTACCTTTTCATCTTTGACCACGTCATCCTCCACAGTGTCATCATCTCCGTCAGAATCCTGGTATGGTATGTCCATGAACCACTCCCCGCTGCCGTGTTTCGTGAAGAAATGCACGCCGGCGAACTGGAGAATGGTGGCCAGAATAAAAGCAAAGCACACACCCACAAAGTAGTCCAGAGCTGTGGAGTAGGACACCTTAGGGAGATCCCTCCTGTTGTCTATCCCCAGAAACGCCATCGTCAGCACAGTCATCACACCTGACAATCACATCAGATCGGGGCCTTATATACACACGAATATAATATAATATAACATAACATAACATAACATAACATAACATAACATAACATAACATAACATAACATAACATAACATAACATAACATAACATAACATAACATAACATAACATAACATAACATAATATTCCCATGATCGCATAGAAAAACGCGACCAGAATCACTTGCTGATTACTGTTCAAGTTTGCTATTATTAGTTTGGACGAATGACTTCGTCCAAACTATTGATGCTGCTCATTTCGGTTTTGGGCAAAAATTTGCTACCCTATTTCTCCCACAGTCTTTATCCAATCGGCTTGAAATTTGACGTCAGTAATTGCAGGGTTCCGAATAGGTTGCTATTAGTTTTCTAAGCGATCCAAGCAATAGTGTGCGAGTACCGCGGTGTTAAAGTTCGAAAAAATCCCATTGAAATAACATTATCAAATTGGCTGGATTAAAACAACTGCAATATCACGAAAACCGCGTCTGAAGCTGAAAAGGAGTGAAATTTGGGCCCTCCGGGTATAAAACTCATGTATAGGACACCACCTCGGAGCGGATCCATTATGGTACAATAAAATCCCCTAATGTCACCCGCTTGGCGAGGACTTGGGGAAATTCCATGTACAGAGATTGCATTATACAATTTGAAGATGAAATATCTCGGAAACAGTGCGTCTGAGGCAGAAAAGATGTGAAATTTGTACCCGGGGGTTAAAATTGTATTTATAAGTCTCTTTCAAAGCAGAATGCAAAACGGCCGACTAAATCCAAAATGGCCGACAAAATTTAAAATGGCAAGAAACAAAAAGTGGCCGATATGTAATTTTTTTATGAAATCCAGTCAAATTAGTTAAAATCCCCCATTATCGCCCAGCCAGGCTCACTTTATGTTGCTTTAGCAACATGCAATCTATTTTTTTGTTTGTTGTTTAGATCTGAGAGTTAAGTGAGACCGCTGATCCATGATGCGGACTGTTGAATGCCAGGTGTTTTCAGACTGGTAACTGGTGACCACCCAGGGCCCCATGGTGAGATGATGTACAACAGGTCGTGTATGTGTCCACACACGAACGACACTCATTTCCGCCCCACTTATGGTAATGCCAGAACGGAATCAATATTTTATGACCGCCGTCCCTCACGCCACCAAACACTGACAGAAATCATATTCACATGGAGCTAATAACACCAATGTATTACCACCTTCTTTAAGTTCACATATTTCAAAAGTGGTATTATCCAGTGAAATCCATTTGACATATCATTGCCCTTGGGTATTAATATAATTAAGACATTTGTATTCAGTCATTATAGGGATAAATACCTAAGTCATGAGATGGGTAGTTGTAACTTCACAGCTAATTAATCACTTAATCAGTTTAAATTGCATGGCTATATATAATTGTAATCTGCAATATACTTAACAGGGGCAGCCATGTACTTCAAATCCACATTGTTGCCAAATGTGCATTGTAAACGGCCCCCCCCATTTACTAGAAAAATTTCATTCTGATGCGATTTTTAAACGTTTGCACACTGCTTTTGTCACAACGTACACGTGAGGTTATTTTATAATTAATTTGTAGCCGGCCATTGCGTCAGCAGTGAAAGCTACAAATGAGTGAAAAACATTCAGGAGTAGGTACTAAAGCAATCACAGATTTGAGCCATAGATTTCTGAACTCGTAGCAAAACATGGCACTATGCAATACTGCATCCCCTCGAGGCCACTGATCTATTACCAGATGTATTTGACACGTACGCAGTGGAAGCTAGGCGGAAAAATGCCAATTGACATTTTACCCGAGACTGCATGCGTGTCTAATTGAGTCATCAGAGTGTGTGTTGAGAAAAAAAAGGTAATCGACATGGAAATTGACCTAAACTGTTCAATACTCGAAATGCACATATTGTATAGCATTCAGTGTATGCCCAAGTAAGCGGGGATACATATTATATTTTAAATATATCCTATGGCATGGCATAGTATATATTTACTAATGAAATAAGTCTAAATTCGGTAATTTATTTTTTTAATGTCACTTATCCTGCCCACTTATCTTTTATGGAGATCCATATTCAATTATACAAAAAAACTTCAAAAAAAGAAGCAGTCCCAGCAGACACAAGACGTTGAATCAATGTTGGTTTAACGTTGGTCCACCGTCTACGACTGGACCAACATTAAACCAACAGTGATTCAACGTCCTGTGTCTGCAGGGTGTGAATGAATACAGGCTACTAGCAGCCGGTAAGCAATGACTATCGGTAGTGAATGACTTCCGGACAATCTAGTTGCACGCACAAAGGCTACTGATTTGTGTGGGTCTGCTTACTGCCTGGATATGAATCTTAGAAGAGACACAAAAAATATGGCGAGCAGGACAGGGCCAGTTTGAGCTATCGGTATATTTTACATACCGGTACAACATTTTTTTTTCCAAATTATAACAGATGGATTTTCAGCACTCATCTGAAGCTAGAATTACTAATACTGTTTCAAATAATAAATAGGCCAAACATGCGGAATCTCACAAGCATGGAATTATTTAATCAGACATTTTAAAAACATAGTTTTTATATATTGATCACGTAATATTGTTTTAGCGATATGCTTAAATAGCCTTCGGTTTCGTTTTACCCGAACATCCCATTTAGCAGACATTTATAAACACCTTCAACAGCAGATTAAGCAGTCTAAGGACAATCAAATACGAGTGTAGTAGCGTTCTGAAATAAACACACTTTTGAATATTAACTAAATATAAAGTTTAAATGTTGGCACATTCAACAACATTCTGTTTACTGCAGTCAGTCTTTAACACCATGATCAAAGAATCTGGGCAAAGAAAATTGAGAAAGCAACATTTTTGTTTTAATCTGTTTGCTAGCTTGACCAGACCCACACATTATGTTTTCATTGTGCTCACGAACATAGCTCTAAACCCAGTAAACACAAAACATTTGTATAACATTTATACAATGTCGGGCAAACATCTTGGACGTTGGTCCAATATTGTATAAATGTTATACCAATATTTGGTGCTTACTGGGGATGGCACTCACATAATTATAAACATGATTAATGGGGATTGATCACAAGACGCACGAGCCACTGTACGTTTACATTTTCAGAGATTTGATCATTTTACAAGCTGAATTTTTCTGGTGACTTTCATCTCTGGGAATCCTTATCCGCGTGGCAGGTTTATATCATTGATACGAGCCATAAGAAAGCTATCAGGATCAGAGTGATCTGGGATCTGCCAGGCAGTCCACGGACTGTCGATCACCTAATTGAGCACGTCCTGGAGTCAGGTAGAGATAGCAGATCAAATTTTGAATGTTCTAACAATACTGCTCTGCAAAGGCAAAAGGCAGTATCTGCTTACTTGTAAAGTAAGAAGATACTGCCTTTCGCCTTTGCACCACAGAATAGTGGGTCACCGTTGCAAACGCTGCCCAATATAAGACAAAAATGGGTTGATGAGTTTGACTGATCCAATGTTGAGGTAATGCTGGGCCGATGTCGCAGACGGTGTGACAAAATTAATCCAACATTGGCTCAATGTTTGGTGTTTACTGGGATGTTGACCTACATTTTGCGATGGTAAATGCTGGTCCAGCGCGTTACGCTTAATGACTATGATTTTAATATGTGGTTTTAGACATCTTTGGATTGACCTTGGGTTAAAGGGACTGGCCCAGGCTAAAATCATCAAAAAATCGGTGATTTTATTTCGGGTTCTTAATATGACCATATGATGTAAACATGTACATAGACTAGAACTGCAAATTTTGATAATTTTTGTGCTGCGCATTCACCAGTTCAGCCGTGATCAGGAAAAACACATTATTCGACATTTTGGCGAAAATGACTTTTTAAAAAAAAACAGATGTTTATTACACTAAGAATTAGTTGGTAAAATTTTGTGTCTCATTTTCTGATCATTGTCGAGATATTGCCTCGTCAAAATCTCCGTTTTTTTCGAATTTGCAGGAATTGATCTGGAAAAACACATTTTTTTCAGGAAAAACACATTTTAGTATATTCTGATCAGGAAGAACACATTTTTTCCAGGAAAAACACATTTTCCTGGAAAAAATGTGTTCTTCCTGATCAGAATAGACTAGGCTAGGCCCCTATGATAAAATGTGTTTTTCCTGAAAATAATGTGTTCTTCCTGATCAGAATGGGCAATGGTATGTAGACTACAGACATTTTGTGATGTTAGTGAGAACTATTAAAGTCTAACACATTTTAGGCCTATTTGTAGGCCTTCGTGCTGTAGCAGCAGACGACAGGAAGCGTAGTTTTATTGAATGTTGGTTTTCTAGCCCTAGGCCAGGGTTTTAAAGCCTAATGTAAGGAGAAATATGGACAAAATGCTGTAGGCCTAAGTTTGCCCTATATAACTGAACAGGTACCGTAGATTAGACTAGGCCTATAGCCTATGACAGGGCCCTAGACCCTATAATGTATATTAGGCCTAACGTTAGTCTATAATAGATAGAGGCCTAGAATAGTCTAGCCTTTAGTTTAGGGGTGAATATTAGTCTTAGGTCTTACCTGTATCTTGGAACCTAAAATTTAGCCTACATTAGGCTAAACTACACTTTTAGTGGAAATAACAAATACTAAAATAGGCCCTATATTTTAAATAGACTACTGGGCCTACAATGTAGTATAAATTAACGTTATAGACTTATAAATGTCTATGTCTAGCTCTATGATTAGGCCTGTAGGCCTAATGACAAGAAAATATAGGCTAGCCTATATTTTTATGGACCTTTTCTCATGTGACATTATTATTAGCCTATAATCCTTGTACTAGACTAGGCCGATGGACGATGGTGGACGACAGAGTAACGCTAGGCCCCTAGACCCTATAATAGGCCTATTAGTATTAGGCCTATTATAATAAACACACCCACAACTCAAAAGTAAAGTGCAGACATCTCAGGAGACAAGACACGCCAATTTCAATGTCAGTTAGGCCTAAGACTAAAGCCTTAATATAGGTCTACCTGTTGACGCCTTTACGGTAGTTTATGGCTATGGCTATGCTATGATAGTAGTCTAGGCCCCTAACGTAATTTAAACATTACCATTAGCAGTTTGAGGGTCTGCCTCAGTTTACTTCTAAGTTCTAGCCTACTTCTTTTACTTTAGAAGTAGGCATAGGGATAGGCCTAGAATTTAGTAGACCGCTGCCAAGGCCTAACCTAACGTTGAGAAGCGTTAGTACGCCGTTACGAAGGGGGGGGGGGGGTAAAAATCGTTAATCCTAGCAAACAAGACCAGTAGGCCTAGGCCTACAGTACCGTAACCAGTCTGATCAAGCAAAACACATTTGGTTAATTTTGATCAGGAAGAACACATTTTTTGTTAATTTTGATCAGGAAAAACACATTTTTGTTAATTTTGATCAGGAAAAACACATTTTTTGTTAATTTTGATCAGGAAGAACACATTATATTGAATTTTCAAGGAAAATATGTGTGATGTAGTAATAAAAATGTATGTCTATCAAAATAGTCATACTTTTGCGTATTATATCACTTATTAAAAGTCAAAATAGTGGCATATGGTCTTATGGCACAAGTTAAAACTTCAAAGTCCATTTTCTCAAAACGAGGTTTTTTCATAAAATGTGTTTTTCCTGATCAGGGCTGAGTTAGGCTAGATATAGAGACGAAATTCCCGCATTTCCTATTTTTGACATGGTTGTCAATAATTAGAAATCGGGAATTTCGTCTCATATTAAGAACCCGAAATAAAATCACCGATTTTTTGATGATTTTAGCCTGGGCCAGTCCCTTTAAATCTGAAGATTGTGCACCTCACCATGTTCACTACGCCAATTCACAGTCTGGTCTGATAAATATAGATCATCCATATTATTGTGCACTTGATATCGTTCCGCAACCGTGGATTCGGGCTGGGCCAGCTTCAAAGGCATTAGTCCAGCATTCCTCCAGCGCTGCATATTAAGGCAACACATGTGTTTGCTTCAGAGAATCCCATCTCCACACATCCGGATCCAGACATAATCCATGGAAATACAGGACGCGATGAGTGACAGGACTCCTGATTATAATAGAATGATATGACGGATGGGTGTAGTACTCACAGTTCAACAGGTGGGTCGAATTAAAAGATTTAAGAGAGGTGAACATAAATGATTAAACAAAAAAAAAAACAGAAGAAAAAAAGCAGAGCAGAACAGCCGACGAGAACCAACAAAACAAAACAAAACAAAACAAAACAAAACAACAAAACAAAAACTAAACTGAAAAAACAGAAACCGGAACAATATAAAATGTTGGTTTTGTTTTGAGACAATGTGTGATGAGATATTGTACGTCATCATCATATAATTGTACCAGCATTGTCCCCAAAATCCCCATGATCTCTTGAATTAATTTTGAATGAGACTCACCCAGAGCGATTCTGTCAGCCGTGGCCTCCCTGTTGATCCAGAACGCCACCCAGGACAGCACCACGAGCAGACTACACGGCACGTACACGTTGATTAAAAAGTATCCCATGTTCCTCTTGAGGTGGAAATTAACCAAAAGTACCGAATGTAATTCTCCTGAAAAAAAATTAGCTATGAGTTGGTCTCAAATCAATGACCCGTCGGTCAGTTGGTTTGTTTGTTTGTTTGTTTGTTTGTTTGTTTGTTTGTTTGTTTGTTTGTTTGTTTGTTTGTTTGTTTGTTTGTTTGTTTGTTTGTTTGTTTGTTTGTTTGTTTGTTTGTTTGTTTGGTTTACTGATTTGTTGGCTGTTAAGTTTGCTCGTTGATCAGTAGGTCGGCTAGACGGTGAGCTAAATTCGCCAACGTCTGTATTTTAAAATTTACATCATAGGAACACATTTTCATAATGATACTTTAAAAAGACTGATATAAATCTTTAATATACCAAAATTACAATAATGTAAATTGTTACTAAAATAATATAAAATAATTTGATCCATATATAATATCTTAATACATATGTGATAGTAGGCCTATATTTTGACATTACTTTCCTACAGTAACGTGTTTAACAGTTGAACCACCATTACCAGCTGAACAAAATAAAATATATGCATTGACAGTATTATCCTTTAAGCGTGTCAGTCCAAAATGAATGTAGCTGCTTCTAACAACGGTTTTTACTTTGATGTAGCAAGATCTCGAAATTTCTTTCTCTTTTTTTTTGTTTTCTTTGATACCCCCTGGGACATTGCCCCTCGGCTCGCACAAGACATCTGCTGAGTGCTGGGCCAGCGTCCTCAGACGCTGGTCCAGCACTCAGCAGACGTCTTGTACTTGTCGGGATCATCTTGTTCTGGATCTCACCTCCAGGCTTGTACATGGTCTGATTGCCCTGCGGGAATCCCTCCAAGTCAAACTGGGACAGCCTCACGTCGGGTGCCATTTTGATTGAGCTTCCCTCGCCGTACGTCCAGAAATACTGCATGTCTTTCGTGCCGTAGCCGTCTGCAGAGATTTAGAAAAAAACATGTTGGTTTAAGTTAAAGCCTCTGAGAAATAAAGATTAAGGATTATATTTGACTGACATTGGAATCTTGGAGATTGAAGTACAATCGTGTGGATCGTTGAAGTGACGACCTCTGTACAACACATAATGCTGTCAATCTATATCTCCTGGGTCACGAGGACAAGAAAACTTAAGGTCTAAGATTTATCGAGCGGTGATAAAATCAAATTGAAAGAAGAAAAACATATACACTGTAGTTATGACTGGTATAATACCGTGAGCCATTGTTGTATTGATGAGGCGTTGATATTAACCTATGTAAAAGTGTGTATCCCTAGGGGTTGTTATTGCAGTGTACAGGTACAAGATAGGACGCACACAATATTAAAACACCAATCGTAATTAGTCTGACGGTCACGTGTAAGCTTAGTCTACTGGTACTGATTATCTCACATTACATAACAAATAGTACCTCGTACATGTGGAGACTCCAACAGTGTGTACATGTCCACTCGAGAGGGACGTGGCGCAATGGTTAGAGCGTAGCGCTTTGCCGATGTCGCTGCCTGCCGTGCGATCTCTAATCCTGCTTGGTGCAGGATTTTCAGAGAAATATCATGTTTCTCCCCTCTCAATATTGGGACATTGTTTTGATGTTTTGTCCTTTGGCAAGGCACTTAACAATAACAATTTAATGCTTTACTTGCCTAAGAATGAGTACCTGGTAAAAATATATGTATGAATGCACCGAAATGGCTGCAGCTGCTCTCCGTTGGGTTGAGATGGTACACGAGTGAACAGGTCCAGTGACCAGGAGATAAAATTTAAAAGTCGGATCAAATACTTGATATCAGACTATAAACCTTTACCTTTACCTTTACTCGCATCTCTACCTGGAGACAAGCATGTCTTCATATAAGTCATTATCCGACAAATAATTTCTTTGTAAAGGAAGAACATTTCTAATAACATTCACTGACAAAACCCCCATTACGTGTAACATACGTGATAGTTGTCAATAGTGCACAGACCATGGATCAATTTAATTGTAGGAGGAGGGATAATGAATGCGCACAACCTTGACTTTGTGTTCTTTTAATGATAGCGACCAAGATTCGCCTGAACATGCTAAGGTATCGAATTGTATTCCCAGCACGCTCTGCACCGAAGCATAGCCACATATTATGTTTTAGTCTTCTCTAACTAGGTCTATAATGGGTTCTGGACATGTCACTACACGACTGATCTTCATAAATTGGGGTCAACGCAGCCGAAGCCTACTGTACTAGTATGATAGAAATAAATGAATGAGGAAGGTTGCACTTGTTGACATATAATTTATTCTGTTTCAAAATCTGGCAAAACTATCACTTGCTGGTTTTAAGTTTTATAAATAAATGGTTGGAACAAGTTGTCATAATTAAAAAAAAAGTACTTACAACCCAAACTTTACCGTCACCAGGCTTATAAACATTACTAAAGATTGCATCGTGATAAAACTTAAGAGTGCTTTTTTGACCCGGTATAGATTTAATGATGGACGGTGTAGCTGTTTCAGCATATTGGGGGTATAGTGCGTTGCAACTATTTCTAGTGTAGGCCTACCAGGATGAAACTAGTTTTAACGTACCGGGGGTACCCTGCAACTAAAAAAGGTCCACCTTCAAGCCACCCCCACTAGTTTCAGATTACCGCCCGGGGTGCGTTCAAACTAGCTTTAGTGTAACGGGGGTATGCTGAAACTAGTCTCAGCGTACCGGGGGGTGCGTTAAAACTAGTTTCAGCGTCTCGAGAGTACATTGAAACTAGTTTCAGCGTACTGGCCCGGGATACGTACGTTGAAGCTAGTTTCAGCGTGCCGGGGGGGGGGGGCACGTTGAAGCTAGTTTCAGCGTATCACCGTAGGCTAAAGTCACATATTTACTTAAGCCTACACCTACATACCAGATTTAATTAGTGAACAGTCTTAAGATATTGATATATTGATAGGCCTGGAATAAATTAAAAGATATTTCAGATAATTATTTAGCCGTACTTCCGAGGTCTTTTTTATGTTTGTTGTTAAATCAACGTTAAATGTGTTGTAGAATTATGCGAGTAAATACATTTTTTTATGAATAATTAATAACAAAATGATAATTTAATTATTATCAATCAAAAAATGTTGTTTGTCCAAGTTGCCATAACGATCAAATGGTTATATAGATCTTCAAATATAACCAATAACATCCCCAGCGTGATGTAGTGAAATTATTTGAACCTCAACGATAAAATTGGAGAGGGGGGGGCGTAATTTTAAGCTGGAGGGCTTATCTAGTTTCAGATTACCCCCGGTGGTAACCTGGGCAGGGGGTTAATCGGAAATCGTTACACAGGCGGCTTAGACAGCAAAATTCATTTGAGTAAATGTAAATTATTCTAATTACTTTAATGCATAAACTCCGAATTATCTCAAAGTTTAAACATATAATATGGTAATAGTTTTAATGTTTGATTTAATCATTGATTGATTGATTGATTGATTGATTGATTAATTGATTGATTGATTGATTGATCGATTGATTGATTGATTGATTGATTGATTGATTCAATCATTGATTGATTGATTGATTGATTTATGGATTGATTGATTGATTGATTGATTGATTGATTGATTGATTGATTGATTGATTGATTGATCGATTGATTGATTGATTGATTGATTGATTGGTTGATTGATTGATTGATTGATTGATTGATTGATTGATTGATTGATTGATTGATTGGTTGATTGATTGATTGATTGTTTGATTGATTGATTGATTGATTGATTGATTGATTGATTGATTGATTGATTGATTGATTGATTGATTGATTGATTGATTGATTGATTGATTGATTGATTGATTGATTGATTGATTGATTGATTGATTGATTGATTGATTGATTGATTGATTGATTGATTGATTGATTGATTGATATTTTGGTAAGTAGGGGTAGATAATTAAGTAGACGTTTGTGATTTTAATGAGCGCGCATTATTCAGTCTTAAACGAATAATATCCTTTGCAGAGGCTGTAGTTTGACTTCGAAATCAGCAATGTGGTCAGTAACAAATATTCATGTCTCGCAAATCAGCGCTTCCGGAAAGGAGTGTGACCTCTACACGGAGCAGTCTCTGGATTTGTATTCATCAGTCCGGCTTTGCCGAGTACATCCTTGCTCACATCGAACGTTAGCCCATAGCTATCTCAATGTTGGGCCAGCGTCTCTGACGCTGTCCAAACATCAAGACAGCTCTGGTCTAGCCTTAGGTTTATGGCTGGATACATATCTTTGATGTACCAGGTCCAGGGGTGGGGTCGTGGGGTAGAATCGTCTTTGGTCGCAGCCATCGATTGCAGCTTTCACATTTGCTCGCCGAGCTGTGTTGCCCCTTGGTGACCCTAGAATCTGGAATTCTCGTTTTGAAAACCACGTCATTTCCGTGATTTTCTGTCTTCGAATATGTATTTCCATCTAGATCTCTACGGGATGGGTTGGGTGGTAAGCTAGATACAATAATTGGTGTTACCATATAATGTACCTCATATTACTAATTACTTTTCTTTTATATTCAGTTTAAAGCGTCTTATGTTTGAAAGTAGTGAAAGTTGTTCAGGGCTTTTTAAATGTTTGTGTTGTAATTGCCGCTTATCATAATCATATTATAAAGGGCTGGTGGAAATTGAAGCATATCTTGGGTGGGAACTACTAGCAAAGGCTAGTAGTGGATCATGTTTAGCTTCCCTCCCAAGTGTACATTTACTTTTTATATTCCAGTGATATTCTTACTTATTATTATGTACCTCATTTATATATTTTTATGTTATTTGTATAATAATGTTATCAAACTGTTATTAATATTGTATTCTGTACACTGAATAAACTGAATTGAATTTAATTGGATTGTAAGAATGACTACAGGGAAAATATATATGAAACTCCTCCATTTAATCAATATTAAATTTGAATCGAATTGTGTAGTGATTGTGAAAACTGAGTCATGTTACATAACACTGATTCTTGTGACGATACCTTATGCTAACACGCATGATGTAACGCTGATTTCGTATAACATTCACCAGGTGGCTCTATTTGACACAAACATCATTACTATTTGTATTAATAGTAATTAAAAATAGAGCCTCATGTCACTTTTTCATCCACGACAGTCATTTCTAGTAGATGACTGCACCACTGACAACAAGCTTGAAATTGATAAAAAGTGGATATTTCAGTAAATTCTGCCAGTTTGACCTTGAAATGACCTTAATGTGACCTTGAAATGACCTTGATGTTATGCACCAGTCAAGCACAACTCCTTCCCATGTTATTATTTGCTCATAAACTAAGATCCTGCTGGTGTCTTCAGACAAATCTGACATCACAAAATATACTGATTTTTTCAACCCCTGAAACACAACTTTCGTTCGGCTCCGTTATCCATGGACAGAGAGAGTCCACGGAGTAAAAAGTTGAGGTACTGGGATACGTCTCATGGAGTAGGCTATAGTCCAGGCTGTTATGGGTTTCTCTGTGCACTTTTGGAAGAAATTACCAATTTTTGTCCAGATGATCAGTAACATGTACTCTCTCGATCCTGATATGGCGCAGTCAATTCGGACAAAATTAACACCTAATGAACATGTAATTAGTATTCATAATTAGCAAAATCTGGAACAAATCCGGAGAAAATAATATCTTAAGAATCGGTGGGTCGGTTTTATCGATTTCAAGTTCTGTTATATGTTTGATGGATAATTGACACAACACAAATATTTTTGTGATCATTCATTGTCAAGGTCACGTGATGTGTCGAGGTCAATGTCAAAATCAAGGGCAATTTGATAATTTCGGACATTAAACAGCGCGTTTAAAATGTTCGAAACTATTCAATATTATTTGATATATAATTAATAATATAATATATTTTATATATAATACGATATAATTTTAGGGTTTAATGGAGTATTTATCTAATAACCGGTGTCGTAATTGTTTGGACAAGTGGTCCAACCATATGTTGTCTTTTTCGCACATGTCTCGTAAATGGATCAACGTTATGATTTTATTTATTTTCTTTTAATACACTGTGCATTTGAATGTTGAACAGAATACTATATATCGCATAAATAGTAGAGTGAAAAACCTAATTTTCATGACCACTTTCTGGCTAAGAAGATTGATTTGACTTCCTTGAACCTTTTAAAAAATATTTAGCCCCAGTGTCCCTCGCAAAAATCCCGGCATTTTTTTCTAGGGGCGTAAATCCAAAATGGCCGCCTGCGCCATTATGAAAAAATAACTTTTGACATATAAAAGCTACAAATATGAATAAATACACTTTTTTGGCTAATTCGTCCACAAGGAATCCATTTCTGACGTCAATTTGGTATTAAAACACATTTTTGACCCTAAAATCCAAGATGGCCGACAAATTTGGAGAAAAAATTCATTTTTTTAAGCGAAACATAATTTGATCCCCTTGCAGGGTGGTATGAATGCAACAGTTAATATGCCTATAGATGAATGCATAGCTCTAAATAACAATCACAAATTACAATAAAAAATAGAATAAAATTCTGCACGTATATGTCGCATATAAGCCTCCACCGCGTTAAGCGAGGAGACAAGTATACTGAAAATATACTATATGTATTGGATTACACCTCCTGCCAGGCTATGTTCATTCGCCCTTTGGCAACACGCTGTAATTCGTTGTCAACTTGCTACGTTTTTCACAATCCGGACCCAAATTGTGTTTTTTTCTTTTTTAATTCATGCATGGACTGTGCGTTATGTATATGTGACTAGGACAAACTCAGCCAACGAAAATAAAACAAATGTCGAGTGTGTGCTCTACCTGTGCCTAACGTTGAACTGGCGCTGATCTGACGTTCGTCTGGCGTCTACATTCACAAGAGAAACGCTTATATTTTTGGATATGCAGTAGGCTGAGTGTGCACAGATGTTGACGCACACAATAAATGAACAACGTTCATCTGGCGTTCTTGTGCAATCACCAACAAATTCTGACGCACGCCCAGCGAATCACAATGCACACACTGAAATTGTTCAATTTTTAGAGCGCTGAACGTGCGTGATTGTATGTGTGACTGTAGACAGGCAGAATATTGGCATTTTGGGACTGAGCCTTGCAATGTCGAATTACAATAGTTTTTTTGCATTTCTAAGTCGGCAATATCCATCTCTTTAAGAATCAGCTGGCGTTCCTTGCCTAAACCTTGTGGGTTTTTCAAAATTCAAGATGGCCGCCAAGATGGCCGCCATATCACCAAAATTGCCGTAACTTTGTTAATAATCGACTCACGAATTTGGTGTCTATTATTAGGTTTTGGGCGGCAAGGAATCCATTTATGTGCTTTATTTTATGGTTAGATGTAGGATACACTCTAATTTGCTGAAATCACAAAAATACAAGACAAAAAAAAAAGGTCGCTCCCGCCCCAAATTAGATTTGATTGAAGCGATTTTGTGTAGTGTTATCAACGTAGTCCTAGACTGGGTCAAAAATCAAGACGCAAGACAACTAGGTCTAAGAGGCTATTATTTTAAGAGTAAAATCTATACAGTCAGACAATACAGCTATATAGTCAGTCAGAGACTGCAAACCCCATCAAAATTAATAATCGTAATCCGGATCCCGATTGTAATCCGGATCATAACCACAATTTAATGGATCGGTTCTTGGCCAGAGACACACTGCTGATAAAAAAATCTGGAAAATCTGGGAGATCTGGATGAGATCCAGATCGTAATCCGGATCTGGATCATAATCCGGGTCATCCCCAAAATCTAACAGTTTGTTCCTTAGCACGAGACAGACCTCTGGTAAAACTTACATGCAAATACGTGTGTTACTTTTTAAGGAATCAGACGGACAGGCAGACAAACAACAAACCAACTCGACCAAAAACATAACCTTCCTGGTGGAAGCAATAAGTCAGTCTGGATTCACTACCACTTGTCTTAGACTAATGGTCTAGTTAACTACCACGATTGGCCAGTATTATGCATATTAGTATCAATATTGGCCGAAAGTCGTCCATTTTGAATTTGATCAGGTTTAATTTTTTCATGGCATATCCTTTCCTGAAACCTCAGATTGTGCTTCACAGTAGGCCTAGTGGTCTGGCTATCTAGCATCTTTAAATTTCTCAGGGTGCATCCTCCCCTGAAACCTCAGATTTTGTTTCATAGTGATGGTCTGGGCATCTAGCACGGTTTCCAAAATATAGGGCATATGAAAGTAAATAATGGCAATTTTGAATTTGATCAATTCGATTTTTTTCTGGTTGCATCGTCCCCTGAAACCTCACATTTTGTTTCATAGGCATATTGGGCGGGGGCCCTAGGGTAGTGGTTAGCACCGCTGCCTTTCACGCCAGAGTCCGGGGTTCGGTTCCCGGTCTCGGCGGTTTGAAAGAAACAAAATTGTTTCTTCCCCATCCACGTGTGAAAGTTAGTATTGTGGGGAGCCTCCGTGACCGAGAGGTAGCGTGCTCGGCCTCAGACCGCCAGGGCTCGAATTTCGAATCCTGTGTCTGGAGGACAGTGTCATCTCAATCATCTCACCATCCTCAGGAGGTTCTCCTGGCCCAGTTTAGCCTATATGTGCACAAAGGTGGCCTAAAGCCCAATTCATTTCATTTTCATTTCATAGGCATATTAATGACCGATAGTCGGCCACTATGAATTTGATTAATTAAGTTTGAATTTTTCAGGCGGTTTGTCGGCCATTTTGAATTTGATCGAATTAAGAAAATTGAGGGTGCATCCTCTCCTGAAACCTCACATTTTTTATAGTAATGGTGTAGCTATCTCATGTGCCTGAAAAGGCACAACTAGGTACCTTAGAGATCATATATGTGCAATATGACAAACCTTGCATACACGCACAATAATTGTGCCTTCAAGATCTGTACCCCTGTTCTACCTGCCTGTGTCACAATGGTGGCTTGCTAGACCACAATGATGTATGTCTCCTCATGTGTTGTTGCAGATCAACTCATCAAAACATGGAGACCCAGAGGTCCACTAAGTGTATCCTACTTATAAAGCTATTATAGCATTCCAGGACGTTTATTCCTTCACAGAAGTGTATTGATCATGCGTACATTTTAATGATTTCTCCAAGGATGGGTAGGCCTATTAGGAACTACATATTTGAACCTATTTGGATTATTATTTAATATTATGCTCACGTCTATTTGTACAGCTGCATATCGGCTGTAAATGGATATGTTATCTGACCATATGATCTGACCAGCATTGAAAGATATGGTCAAAGCCTTAGACATAGCCATCAGCATGGTAGTCCTACTAGAACACTTGGTTTGCGGTTTATGAGAGGCAGGTACCACCTTTTAGTTCCTGGTTCAAGAGATACACCTGCTCCGCATACGTTTGTTGTCATATAACCATTATATTCAGGTCAAGATGGTGTGGTGATAACTTTCTTTAAAACTTTGTAGTCACTTTCTTACAGAGGTCTATATAGTATGTATATATGATGAAGAGCACATGCTGGTGGCGTAGGCGGGTGTCTTGACCCTTCATGTTGTTCAAGTTGCTTTCACGAGGGATTGGATGAGGCATGGCATTTCTGACCCTGTCATTTTTCTTCTCCGCCTCCACTAGCTTTAACGTGAAACCTGGGAGTCGCGTGTGAACAGAAGCATTGAAGCAATACCAGACGAATGCAATGCAATTATGTCATCGCGAAATAACTTTTTGAAATTATGTTCGTCTAGAGGAAGATAATCCACCTTAATAGTCTCCATAGATAGCATCAATGTCTACCTAGTTCAAAAATCTACTGCGACCATTCATGCCTCAAGGAAAGCCTGAACATTATATTTGGCCCCGGAAATAAGTTTATTTTCATTCTAAGTGTGAACTTGCTGCAGCAAGATCGATGGTATCTGGCATCCGCTGCGTCTCGCCACAATCAACCCATCCTTGCGTTGATGATATTTCTCTTCCAGTAGTATTTTGAATGGCTCGTATCGTTGCCTTGGAACTTTTAGATCGTAGTCATTTGGTAGAATACATGCAGTAACATTTGTACAAAAGAAACAGTGTTTTCTGAAGTCCAATTTTTCCCTCTTAGCTTTTAGGTGTAGCATAAGCTAACGCTTCATTGCCACGTTTGACAGACAGCAAGTTTTTTTTAGAAGTCACATAGTTTGATGCACAATTTTTTATCCGAATTGATGATAAAGTATGTCACCACTTGTCTCACTGATAGAACGAATAAATTTCAATCCTTACGTAGTTACCTAAAGGTTTGTTCTCGTCTGAAAAGTAGGAACAATGTCTTTAAAGAAGCATTCCTCACCACATTCTTCAGGAATTATTCAGTCAAAACACATAAAAGAGAGCATATTATTATTCAGAACTGTAATTATATTATCAGACGTAAACGCAAACATTGCTAAAAATAGTGATTGCGACATTTTAGATGTTATAGCGTTATTCGGATGTTTAATCACCAATTTGGCGGCCATTTTGAATTTTTCACACTAGATCTGACTTTGATCTCTAGCATAACATCAAAATCGGGTTCCCCGACCCCAAAAACCTGGACCTAGAAAGCAAAATCGTGTCTCTAAGTCAATTTGTTAAGAAGTAAGAGCTTGTATTATGTTTAAATAGCCATTTTGGCGGCCATCTTGGATTTTGAAAAACCCACAAAGGTTGGACATGGAACGCCAGCTGATTCTTGATCTATGGCTCATATTCAACTGAAAAATGTAAAAAAATGCTTGTAATTCGATATTGCAAGGTCATCTTATGGTTCTGCCTGACTACTGGGCCTTTATGGAATCATCCTCTAAAATACATCAGTGCAATCTTTACAGGACCTACTTGTTTGACAAGAAAGATGGCCGAGCATCCGGTCATGCGCTTTAAGCTAATTCCAAACATCGACCCTGTCTTAGGCTCGCCATGCCTCAGCCAATATACATGCCGTTGATCCAACACTATTTCTATTCCGGACCAACGTCCCTGACGTTTTGTCAACACTATACCAGCATTGCGCCATGTTATACTACATGTCACCTCACTGTCACCAGGATGACCGCTTCCGGTCGTTAAGTCACATGACAGCGGTACAACAAATCCACGCCATCTTTCTCCTCGTATATAGAATCTCATTTATCTTCTCCATACGGACACTTGCAATAATAACCAGCTCATAAATAGAAAATATCATCAATTTTTATTCGGCTGTATTTTGTCGGGCGGTTGGCGGTGAGCGTCCACAATGTTATTGGCAAATTACCATTAATTTATAGGACGCGCTTACTCATGATAAATTAGACAGCTTGTTTGAAAACGTGTTAAACATCTGATAATCTAAACTGCACTGACCTAGATACGTAGAGACAGACGAGACGCCTTTTTTGAACATAAATTGAAACAACTTCATGATAGAAGGACACAACTCAAATTGTAGTTTAGAAGGCATTTAAAGTACCGGTACACAATGTTGGATATATATTTCAAGTTCATATATAGATTCAGTGCTAAATTATTCAAAAAATGTTTTTAGAAACGATCGAGCCAAACTGACTTGCTCGAAAAGACTCATTCATGTTTGCTGTATAAAATTTAATAAATCCTACCATCTGGTGACTTCTGAACGTACATTATTATTATTATTATTATCTGTTATAATCAATATACAAAGCACTGTCACATATTCCTGCCACATGTGGAATAATAATTATTAAATCAATTATCTGGGTATAAATGTGTCAATTGGATGCTTCTAGTCAAATAACAATTTGACAGGGTCATTATTGTAATTAAAACCTAGACTGTGATAACAATAGATTAGTGTGCGTTTGGTCAGGCAATGTGTCAATTTGATGAACTTTAGTTCTTGTACACTTTTAGCCCCACTAGGGATCAAACGTCTCACGTCGAGCCTTATACATTACACACACTGCCCTCTAAGTACACCATATTATTATTGTTAATATAAATTAATTTTATTATGGTTCATACTAACCCTTACACCACTAAACACGACGACAGTCGTTTTTAATCCATTTCATTAGCCGATAAAATCACTGTTTTTGAAAACAAAATGTGTGCTTTAAGATCAAGATTTGCAAAAGTTTGGTCTCAAATTGAACAAAAATTAGTAATATTCACCCACTTGAGGTTGTGAAGCGAGACACAGCTTCAAGTGAATGCAAATTTAAATTACTTAATTTAGCGCTTTAACCCTTTAACCGCCAAATTATTTAATCTGAATTTTCACCCACTTGAAATTGTGTCTCGCTGACGCGATCCACAGCTTCAAGTGAGTAAAAATTATTCAGATTTGACAAAATTGAGGTCAACTGTTTTCAAATATTGCTGATTGATGTCACATTTAATTTTTTTAACATGTTTAAAAGGTGGTACTTAATGTGCTAATAAGAAATGAAAACCCGAATATATGCGGCACCGGTGGTTGAAGGGTTGAGGGTTCATATTGATTAAGTCTTTAAACAACAGAGTTCCAAGTGGCCTATTTCGAATAATTAAAATAATAAAAAACATGAATTAGAATAAATTTTGTTAAATTATGGGTAAAGTTAACTGGTTAAGATATTCAGTACTCACGGCTCCCAACCTGCAGGGGACATGTCTGGGTGTCCATTGGAAAATTCTCAAGATGCATCGGACAGCTGGCCTTGATCGTGATTCTGGATGCAATAGAAAATACAGCGTTTACATAATTACGCAGTCAATATGAAAAAAAAGTATTATAATATTTGTCGTTTTACGAATAAAAACATCTCGTAACAGATTTTAACTCGACAAAAACAGCACAATTATTGTTGCTTTATCATTCGGCATGAACAGGTTGTTATAACTTTTTTAGCATAGGTTAGTTTACTGAAGTGTTGAACTGTGGTGTATGTACATTACTTCATGAGGTACTCGATGCTGATAATATTGCATAAAAAGTGATTCGATAAAGTATTACACCGGCTTTGGGATTGTGGCTGCCACATGTCTGTCACATGAGTGCAGGACGCTAACAAGCGTCAATCTTACACAAGGTGGCCATGTGCTAATGAACCTGGTGACAGTGAGATTATCGACTCGTCACCACATCTCACCAAGTGTTAATCCGGACACCTCCCGTGACAACCCCGGGAAGGGATAACGCTCTCATCCCTAGTTGCCAACTCATTGCTGGGCCAACATCCCTAGGCAGTATTCCCCTCTGTTGGCTGGTCCACCCAATTGGCAACCTGTTGACCTGTTGCCCACTTGTCAGGCTATCTGAGCACTGAGAAGCGATAAGCCGTCTGATGTGATGTCATCACCACCATCACATAACTAGAGTTAACCCATTATTTTTGCATATACCATGGAGACTAAAGGGTTTTTCCAATTTGAAATCATCCTAAATGTCTTAGTTAGCTCTTTCCGGTTCATTTGAATACCAGTCTGGGCCTACGGCCATTATAAATATTTTTAGTCTTACAGTGCGGGGGTCGACTTCAGACGTCAGATTCTAATGCCTAAGGTCAATCCCCGCGCTGTAAAGGTTAAGCCTAGGTTTTGCTCCATCGTCATCATGATAATGGACGAAGACAGTCAGAAAGAACGTTACATCGCGGAATAGGCCTAGTATGAAGAATATAAGTTATTACTTAGGCAAGCAGGGCTATACCAGGTCCTGATGCAATATTACCAATCGTAATAGTTGAAAAATAGCGAATAAGACTATAATTTAGCTTTTATTTACTTTTCTTAACACCCAGCATGCTCGTCTTATTTTCATTCACAGCTCCCACATTTTCTAAATATATTTCCACGTGGATCATTTATTCGACAAAGATAAACCTATTTTTTTGTTAGGAAATCTGACATTTTGTGAATCAAATTAATTCAATAGAAAACGACACTATAAGCCTTGCTATTTATTGAAATTAGGCAGTTTGGAGCATTAACTTGAAATATTAGAACTGGGTAATTGTCATTTGCAAGGAGGTGCGATCACATTATAAAACATAATGGTACATATTCTAGATAGGTAGAAGGTTAAAGGCATTTGTTCGTAGAGCACTATCCGCGCTTGGCCTCATCAATGTCAACCATCGATCTGATCAGGCGAACCATCCGCCTATTTTGACGGTCCTGCTGAGAGATTATCCAAGCGTTATTAATTTATTAGACTTTCTTTCTGCACAGCACAAAGAATAATTCTGCTAATGAGACAGCAGCTTGAACATACGGCGGCAATGATTCCACATTTTTCCAAAGAATTCTAGTTTGAAGTTGTGCTCGAGTCATTCCAGTATAATAAAGTATTAATTAGTCAATTATGTTCAGTGGTGATTAATTGGGGTAATGTTGTTCGACCTATTTAATACAATATATCTGAGGAATATACCTAATATACCTGAAGTTACGTGCACTAAAATGAATGTTTTCAACATGCTGAGGGTGGATCGTGTATATCATTAAAAGTGAAATCTCAATGTTCTACGATTCCTCATCTTGGTAGTAAAGGATCGTATCTGCCACTAAAGTGAAATCTAAATGTTCTACGATTCCTCATCTTGGTAGTAAAGGATCGTATCTGCCACTAAAGTGAAATCTCAATGTTCTACGATTCCTCATCTTGGTAGTAAAGGATCGTATCTGCCACTAAAGTGAAATCTCAATGTTCTACGATTCCTCATCTTGGTAGTAAAGGATCGTATCTGCCACTAAAGCGAAATCTCAATGTTCTACGATTCTCATCTTGGTAGTAAAGGATCGTATCTGCCACTAAAGTGAAATCTCAATGTTCTACGATTCCTCATCTTGGTAGTAAAGGATCGTATCTGCCACTAAAGTGAAATCTCAATGTCCTACGATTCCTCGTCTTGGTAGTAAAGGATCGTATCTGCCACTTTAGTGGCAGATACGATCGTTTACTACCAAGATGGAGACAAGTAGGGGGCACGCAAACTCATCAGACTCTTCAGACGGAATATTTGAGAAGTCTGTCACTGCAGACCTGACCTTTTAATGCCCAGAGGGGATTGCTGGCCGGGGCGAGTGATTACATCCCGGCTTTTCTTCCTCTGCCAAGACTCTGATACCGGAGCGCAAATACAAAACATTGTCTTCTAAGCCGTGGAATGACGTCATCACACGGAAATTATTGTCTGCAAATAGCCAACACCCCACGAGTCATGTCTGGATCGGTAAATCATGGTGCTCGATTGTTGGTCTATTGTCTGTGCTCAGTACCGGTTTAATGTTGACTAAGTAAGTGATTAGGATACTTAGTCTCGTCTTGAGGAATATGACATATTATTGCCACAAGCAGGAACACAAATGCGGGACAATGTCCTACTCATATTGAAATACACCAGGACGAGATACAAATATGCACCACTAAGTGGCACGAAGGAACTATTTGACTGGGTGAGGCCACGCTGACCTTATAAGAAGGTTATCTCGAGTTGTGTACCGAATGCAATTAAATATTATAAGAAAAAACCCCACGAAATTACGCCATCCACAAGCGACGTCACCAGGGGGCGCGCATGCGTATATATTTAATTTCAAAAAAGAAAGGCAGCCTCTGTGTCAGAGATTGTTATGATGTTCCGGGGTCTATTGTAGCATTATCCTTGCAGCTCACCAAATATAAGTATTAACGACAGCCAGAATAAAATGTTCTTTTTTTACAATAATTATAATGTCTTTGCAGGAATTATTGTTTAATAAGATAATAAGATTCTTTTGTAGATCACGTCCCCACTGCACGTAGTGATTTTATGTTTCCAATCTCTTTCATTTTTTCCCCATCTTCTAAGTTATTATTTCCATGCAGAAATCGAAATTAAGTTCCGGCGAAAATGTGGCATCGGTACATCAGACCAGGGCCTGACATCAGACATTGCTGGTGACAATGCCACTGTTTCCTTTAATCAAACGTTTCAGAATATTCAAAGATGGAACCAGACCACAAGCTAATGGATGGATGTATGAATAGATTAATGAGTGGATGGATTGATGGATGGATGGATAAATGCATTAATGAATAAATGAATAAATGAATGAATGCTTTTGTAAATTAATGGATAAATGAACTAACGAACGAGCGAACGAACGAGCGAACGAACGAACGAACGAACGAACGAACGAACGAACGAACGAACAAACGAACGAACGAACGAGCGAACGAACGAACGAACGAACGAACGAACGAACGAACGAACGAGCGAACGAACGAACGAACGAACGAACGAAAGAAAGAAATAACGAACGAACGAACAATCAAAGGAACGAACGAACGAACAAACAAACGAACGAGCGAATAAATGCGTGAATGAATGAATGAATGAATGAATGAATGAATGAATGAATAAATGAATGAATGAATAAATGAATGAATGAATGAATGAATAAATGAATGAATGAATGAATGAATGAATGAATGAATGAATGAATGAATGAATGAATGAATGAATGAAAGAATGATTGAATGAATGAATGAATGAATGAATAAATGAATGAATGGGACTCCTTTATTAAAGCCACTGTTGTGAACATACGTGCACAGAACTGGGTATGGTGAGATAAAGCAGATGCCCTCAAGACATACGTTTTTAAATTCAAACTGTAGCGGTCTGAGGCCGAGCACGTCACGTCTCAATCACATAAGTTTACAAGTTGACAAGGAGGGAGCAATAAATTTGGCATTTATGTGCACAGAGTGACATAAAACTCCACTCATTCATTCCAAGGTCAGGAAAAACCATTTGAGAAAACAAGAGCATGCCATGTACACATTTCGAATGAGCCAGCATTGGGTTGACAACTTATACTGGTTTATTATCACACCTTTACATGCATGTACATGCATGTAATTGTATTCGTTTAAGCCACTGCACATTGCCGTGGAAACAATGTCATGTAACAAATTATTTTATGAAAATTTTTCATCGTTGAATGATCCAGTTTAACTGATAATTGTTGAAATTAAATTGACGTAGCAGTACTTGCCATTTTGTAAAGTGGCACATACATTCATTTGATCCCAAATATCAGCATATTAATTGGCGTAACACTCCAATGTAAACACTTAACCCCCGTCACAGAGAAGATAATCATTTGGATTAGCTAGAGGGCCGTATCTGTCACTATACAAAGTGACAGATACGTCTCTTTAACGATTTCAGCGCGGGAACCGTCTTTATACGTCAGAATCTGACATCATTCTGTAGACGTCAGATTCTGATGTATAAAGACGATCCCGCACCGAAAGAATGCAAATATTGATAATGGCCACAGACCCATAACATAGGTATTCAAATGAATCGTAAAGAGCTTACTAAGACATGTATGATGATTTTAAATAGCAAAAACCCATTAGTTTCTATAGTTTAAACAAAAAATAATTCAGCGTTGTGTGGGTTAAAAACACCTATCACAATACCAATGTGACAACTGAATCTGGTGTCCACGCTCACCTCATGGAGTAGAGGATCCTGCCGTCTCTATGGATCCTCAGTAGTTTGTTAGGCGTGGTCACGGTGTGCAGATAGGACTTTTTGCCGTTGAAGAAGTGAGTGTCCGGCATCCAGAGTCTGTCCAGGATGTTGACGGCCACCACCAGCTTGTCACTGGGTCCTGAGAACTCCAGTCGTCTGTCCACCCAGCTCTGACGGAAGTAACAGTCTAACTGATAAGCCTAAAACACCATAAAAACGTGTATGAGGGAAATAACGATCTAATTGATAAGCCCAACAAATGGTAACAACCAGCTCTGACGGAAATAACAGTCTAACTGATAAGCCTAAAAAACATCATAAAACATGTCTGAGGGAAGTAACGATCTAACTGATAAACATAAAACATAGTAATAATCAGCTCTGGCGGAAATAAAAGTCTAACTGATAAGCTTAAAACACCATAAAAACATGGCTGAGGGAAATAACGATCTAACTGATAAGCCTAAAACATCATAAACACATTGTTGAGGAAAATAACGATCTAACTAATAAACCTGAAACATGGTAACAACCAGCTCTGTTGGAAATAACAGTCTAACTGTTAAGCCTAAAACAGCATAAAAACATGGCGGAGGGAAATAACGATCTAGCTGATAAGCCTAGAAGATAGTAACAATCAGCTCTGGTGGAAATAATAGTCCAACTGATAAGCCTAAAACATAGTAACAACAAACTCTGACAGCTCTAAAGCATGATTACAACCAGCTCTGATGGAAATACCAGTCTAACTTGTAAGCCGAAAACAACATCATCAAAAACATGTCTGAGGGAAATAACAATCTAACTGGTAAGCCCAAAACATAGTCACAATCAGCTCTGATAGCTTTACAACATCATAACAGCCAGTAACAGTCTAACTGGTAACCTAAAACATGATAACCATCATCTCTGACGTTTAACTGGTGAGACTAAAACATGATAGAATGCAGATAGAAAGATAGAAAATTTATAACAATCAAGTCTGAAACATTTCCAAAAAGTATCTGAGGGAAATAACAGTCTAACTGGTAAGCCTAAAACATAATAAAAGTCAACTCTGACGGAAATAACAGTTCAGCATGTAAGTCTTATATACGAAAAAAGCTCTGGTGGAAACAACACGCTAATGGGCAGATCAGAAGCTACGATGATACGTGAGGGGCTATGACTGTCATTTAAAAAAAAGTTCACGTATGCGAAAAACGCTTGCTCCAGGGGTTAGACTCATATATCCCCCCCCCCCCCCAAATATGATCTGGTCTGCCCAGGTAGTAGGCTTGAAAATATTGATTTTTTTGGCACTTTTCCGGGACTCTTATTGCTTAGATTTAGTAATAAAACTGGATTTATTTTCACATACATGAACTTGTTACGTGATGTCACAGGAATACTAAAATACGTTGTCTGAACGCTACACGAATGCTGGGACAGCACCAAACCAATTTATCGTGTATGGTAAACCTTTTTAGTGCGGGGATCGACCTCAGACGGTAGAATCGGACATTGACGTCTATAGACGTCAGATTCTGACGTCTAAAGTCGGTCACCGCAGTGAAAGAATTAAACAATTATAATGGCCATAGACATAGGTATTCAAATGAAGCGGAAAGAGACAACTAAGACATTTCTGATGATTTCAAATCAAAAATCCTCCTTGCCCTCCATGGTTTATACAAACATATGTCAGCGCCGTGTGTGGGTAATTGTCTTTAATGTAATATTACCATGTCTGTCTCTGATATAGGTCCCATGCTGCGAATGTTAAGGTTGACATCCACCACTGTGGGCTCAGCTGCAACAACAATAAAACAGATTTGTTGGTGATAAGACAGTAGGATGAGAGACATGTGTTGTCCAGGGAATCGTAACAAGCGAACTGACACAGGGAAACTAATACCAAGTGCTGCAGCTTTATTTGGTGTCGTGCGGAAAATGTTCTGTTACGGTGCTCTCCCAGCATACCAAACGTTGAATCAATGTTGGTTTCACGTTGGTCCAGCGTCGTAGACGGTGGACTAACGTTAAACCAGCACTGATTCAACGTCTTGTGTCTGCTGGGATAGGATTGATATTGATATCATTTGATTATGCCAGTGGATTGTGACGAATGTAGTAGGCAAATATCCCAGCAGACGTTGAGCCATTGCTGTCTTAATCTTGGGCCAGCGTCGTAGACGGTGGACAAACATTAAATCAATAATGACTCTATTTAAGTTTCTGAATGAACGATAAATGTTATTTAAAAAGATACCATACATTGGTTAATTTGTAAAGTAACGTAGAAAGGTCTAATAAAACGGCTAGAAAATATGCGAAACACACAGCGATTGAAGGACGTCTGTTGCGTCCAAATTTGTAAAATAAATATTACAAATTGGCACTCATTTGCAAAGGCCGTATAATTTTTTACGTGATACGCAAAGAGCACTTGTGACTGAGGGGTAAAGTAATTGACCTCTAAACAGCAGACGTCGGGTGAATTACATTGCAAATGCACTACAAATTATTTGTAATATTTGATTACAAAATTGGGACGCTATTACAAATTGGGACGCAACAAAATATGCATCACAATTAATTTTGTGATAATCCAATATAAATTTGGACGTTATTACACATTGGGACATAATTATGTCTCTGATGCCTGTTATCTGAAGTAGAATAAAATCAATTGTTCGCATTATGTCTCGATTGAAAAACATATGTACTCAAAATATAATGTTACAAAATCCACTTTGATGATTTAATGACGCTGTTTGAAGTAGTGAAGAACATTAGGTCATATCTGTCGAGGCGTAAAAAACTCACTTGGGAACGGGGGACTTACCAGCGACTTAGACATGCTACGGGGATTTTTCGGTCGAATCACAAACGGCGCAAAGTCCAGCATGGTCTGTCCGCAATGAATATGTAAGAGGTAATTTGGGAGTTTAGGAGAGGTAGATCATTATTTTTATTAGCAGCGTTTCGCCTCCCGGTTGCATGATATATTTATTGCCAGTGGGTCTCTCTGGTGGGGCTATACAATTTCATGTGATTAGACAATACACATTCAGGATGCAAGACCTCGCGAATAAACCCCACTTCGTCTGTTCATGAGCGGCGCGAGATCCATGCTGGGAGCATGGCATATCTAACCTGCGAACACGAGACATTGAAGCGATGTTGGTTTAATGTTGGTCCAGCGTCGCAGACGATGGACCAACATTAAACCAGCATCGGTTCAATATCTTGTGTTTGCTGGGATATATTCGCAATGCTGAGGTGACGTTGGCCCAACGTCAGCACACTATTGACTCGATGTGCTTGATCATGTTAATGGATGCAGTACCAAAATGAGCTAATAAGCCAGTCATCCTATAATCTGAAAATATAAACTGTACGTATATGTAGCTTCCCACCACCCGCTACTAAAAGCAGCCTATGCATTTTCAACGAAAAGTAATAACATTTTGGCTTTCAAACATCGATACCAAAATAAAATCGATTTTGAGTTCCTGAAAAGGATCCTAAGCGTGAATTAACTGTGAGTTAGATTTCAATTATTAATTACCAAGTTACGTTTGCTAATGTGCAGCAGAATCATATAGCGGGGGAGGAACTTGGACAAATCTTTCACTTGGTGACAACTTTTTGTGGGTAGGCTTAAAATGAAGCTTAGGATATGCTCTTTGACTTTTTTGGCGGATGCAAACTTTTTCGGGTCATTTTTTCGAAATTTGATGCGTCGAATCCGCCATTACCCGAAATCCTTAAATTTGACATAAAACACAAAGTATTCAACGTAGCATAATGATTTTTAAGTCTATTCCTATGTTTTCAGGGTCAATGAACTTGATTTTTTGCTTAGAAATAAGTTTTAATTATTAATTAACATGTGTTTTATCAAAATTCAAGATGGCCGCCATGTAAAATATAAATTACCTACGTCACATTTTTCTGACAATAAAGTTTAGCGTTAAATGTGTCAAAAATAGACAAAAGCTGATACAACATTTATTTATTCTTTCAAAATAAGTACAGCATCAAGAAGACAATACAAATCTGAAACATGAAGATATTTAAAGTAAATTTCAGTTTCATATTATAGAAATAATAGTCGAACATTGCAAATACAATTGCAATACCAGGGGATGCTAAGTCATCTATTACCTAAGAATGTATAATCATTAAAATGAGTTTATTAAATGTCCTCATTATTATTGCACCTACCATTGCAGTAACAGAGTGATGTACATTTGCACCACTTGCAATTTCCTTTACAGTATGCTTTACATTGACAACTAATCAGGTAGGCACATCCTTCACTAACTTCTGTAAGATCACTCCAATGGGGCATCCAGATCTTCAACCTTTTATTCCACACTCAGGTGGGAGAATGATTGGCCTTTTCTGAAGTGCCTGGATCCAAGATGTGCAGCAAGCACAGAACGCTTGACATGTAGAAGGCATGTTTTGTTGGAGGAATGGATTCTAATGGTTTTAGACTGGTTATAAACAAGAGCTTACGTACCTCATTAACATCTTCGGATGGACATTTCAGGCTATATATTTGAACAGTCATTCCCTCTAGTGCTGATATTAGCAATGGTCCCAGAGTCAACTCAGATGGTTTGTTCTGGAGTTTGATGAAAGTGTCTGTTAACTCAGGATGTAACTCACAAACCTTGAATGCGGTCTTTTTCCCAACATTACGTAGAAATTACGTAATATCAGAGCCAGTGAAGGCGTACAAGAAAGGCAGTGCTTCACATTTTTTCGCTCCAAGACCTTCACATACATTATAAATTGGGATGTCTTTAAATGCTCTCCAGGTCCAAATTATATCCAAAGCTGGCAAGCAAGGAACAACCACATCTGTGTCTACGGTCCGAATGTAAGCAATAGTGTGTCCATTATCGGTAGCATTCTTATAACTGTATACTACAGCTGTAATCTGGTATCTCCTTCTTCTTGTGAGCAGGGATATATCGAAGAAAGATCACATTCCTTGTTTGAAATCACATTATCTCCTTTTGTGCTTAATAGATGATTTATTTTGTCTGAGGTTGCATTTCTCATTTCTTCACTGATACATTCAAAGAGTTGCTGTTTGGTTTCACTATTCAACAAAAATGTGTGCCAAGCAGCTCCCTTAGAAATTGTTTGTCAGAGTCCACACATGTTCGTTGACTGGCTGCTCCACCACACCTTGCCCTGCATCGCGTTTTGAGACTTATTTTACCTATATAAACATCACATACTGCATCTACGCGTTCAGATCGTGGGGTAAGTTGGCATTCCATGAATGGGAGGAGATGCTCTGGAAAGTAATCCTTGAAGATCATTGCTTTAGTAGGTTTCACCATATGCACCACTGCAGCCATGTCAAATAGGGCAACTGTAGCACTTAATTCTCTCAAGGATTTTTTACCGGGTTTGGGAATGTTTGGGTGATATTCCAATACAGCAGTTTTATTACCATTGTGGAACTTTCCATTGTTTGAGAGGTTTGGTGAATCTCTCACACTCTCATGCTTGAAAAAGCATTTACGTCTGATTCAAGTCAGTCTTTAAGATTGTCATAAAACGACTGACCATTGCTGTGGATTTTTTAGCTGAGATAGCCTGACCTCGTTTTTTTAATCAGATCAACGTGTGTATGGTTTTGGAGAGTGTGGAGGTTAATTATTTGTATAGTATATATGTAAGTGCCTTTTAACAGGTATCTATCTTGCCATTGACAAATGTATAATACAATACTCATCCTTTTTCATGGGCATATCTGAGAATTGTGGCAATTGCTGGGTCCATGTTTTCACCAGTTGTCAATGTTATAAGCTTGGGATCATTTTCCATGAAATGATTTGTAACTGTGCGATCTTTCACAGTTTTACTAGTGCATTTATATATCTAAGGAACCTTTGTTGTATTGTGCAGCTTCTGTGTGTTCTTTCACTTTGTCATCATCTGCATTATATGATATTTCCTTTCGTAGCACTCGCAAGACTTCTGTTCTTGATATCTCCATGAGCTCTTTTTCTTCTTGATATCCATACAGTCCTCGATTACCGCCATCTTCCTTGATATGTTTAACGTTTTGTTTTTGGCTTTGGTCTATCCCAATCAGCGAAAACTGTGTTTTGCTTCTCTGTACCACAAAGAGGCCCTTCATAAAGGCAGCATGTACATTTGGATGTAATTCGGGCAAGCAAGTCATATCTCTTAAAAAAACTGTTTTGAAACGTGCATACATTGAGCTGTCGAATGCAAAGAAATATCCACAGATATCATCAATTGAGTCGAGAGTGAGCATCCAATCACCGGTACGTTGACCTCGTATGAACCTCAAGTAGCACCTGAGGAAAGTTCTCACAGTAATCCAGAAGTTGACAGTCGGGCAATTATCATCAAGACGCTTCTACCACATATCGATAGGCTCATGAGGCCCCAACTCAGTGAAGAATGGCGTTTCATGATTTCTAGCCAGACTAGTGTAAATTAATAAGCATATCTTGTTCTACACAGAGCACTGTGCATAGTCCTCAGACAGACACAGACAGCACGTGCATCTCAAAAGGCAGACAGCTTATCACACAGGCGTACGCTCACACACACCCCTCCCCCTCCATGAGATGTGTACACATTGTCACCAGCTGATCAGAATACTTTTAGCAAGACAGCCGGCCAATCACAAGCTTTTTACGATATGTTGGAATTTAGAGTAGGGGACATATGATATCAGCCATCTGCAAATTTTAACATGCGAAGTAGCAGTGTCTACGGCGGGCAGTGTAAACTTGTTAGTTTGACATTTTCACCCCCAAGCAGTGAATTACGAACACCAGATCGATATATCCCTGCTTTCAGAAACATCATTTTCCATTCCAAACCAATTAGCAGCCTTCCACTACACTCTTGATTTGCCATTTCTAGGTGAAGCATTCCCAAAATGATGACAATTTTAATTTTACCAGCTTCATCTGGATAAACCCACTGACATTTGTTTTGCAGAGCGTAAAGAGGAAAGTCGACAAACAGCAATTAGGATTAATAGCAAGTAGGATTAGCATAATTGGCTGTTCTGATCAACATTTCCATGCAGGGGCGTGGATAGGGGGATGGTCAGAGGGGTCCTGTCCCCCCTCCTTGAGCTGCAGATTTTCAAAAAATTCTGGGGATTTGTGAAACCTCCATATTTTCTATTTTTTACCTCTTGACCCCCCCCCCCCCTCTATACCGGGAAGCTACGGACGCCCCTGCCATGCTGTATTTTTGTGGCCGCTAAATTTATTGTAGAATTCAGAAAATATTCCAATAGATGCTCGTGGGTGTACATCATTGCAATCTTTATTATTTGAATGATAACCTGAAAATGTGATAGGAATGTTGCATAGGTCACCTTTCTTTACCACATTACTTGCATGTTTTGGAATTTCTCTTCTGTTGTATTTGCTAAACTTTTCCCTGGTTGTCCCTGATTTAATAGTCTTGAGTAAGTTTTATTTCCCCAGCAAAATTTATCCAGGGTTCTTTGTACACTCCACGCAGCTTGCAAATACACCTACATCTAGATCTACTAGTACTATGCTCTGTCTGGATTGAGTTATAACCAATTTTACATAAACAGCTGATATAGCTACTACATTTGTAATTTTTCAACAGCTGAGGCATATAGAGAAATACTCTGGTTAGTTTTGGATGTTTTGAAACACTTTCATCAAGTGCGGCTTTTAAAGTATATAATATTTTACATGGCGGCCATCTTGAATTTGGCTGAAACATCTTTAATAATAAAGATTTTTATAAGTTAAAATTTAGATTCATTGACCCTGAAAATATAGGTGTAGAGCTAAAAATAATTATACTACGTTGCATATGTTGTGTTTTAAGGCATTTTTTGTGATTTCGCATAATGGCGGAAGTGACGCGTCATAATTCGAAAGAAAGGCCAAAAAAAGTTGGCATCCGCCGAAAAAGTGAAAGAAAAGACCTTTATCTTCATTTTAAGCCTACACACAAAAAGTTGTCACCAAGTGAAAGATTGTCTCAATATTACCCAAATTCCCTCCCCGCTAATAAGAAATAGGGTATCGATGTCCTGGTTTTGAGGTCTATGTCGCATGATTGACTTAACTCTGAGACGTATATAGTAGCTACATACATACATTGATGTAAAAAAGAGCAATTGCAAGTAGTCACCAGGTGTCGCAAATATATTACTTTTCTTGTTGAAATGCTTGACGGCATTGTATTTTGGTTAAAAGTAAGTTTGATACATGTACATTTATCATTTACATACCGGTATGCGATTATATGATTCCATTTTTTTATGATAGGCTTATATACACGGTGGGTGTAGTAGTTCAGTTTGAGATACATGTCTCATACTATTCTGTAGTCAGTATAGAATATCACATACAATAGCTTTTGCTTATTAACCGGTTAACTTTGCTTACAAAGTCTATAGAGGTGTCGAGCTTATAGAGTCATGTAGGCCTATATCCATGTGTGGCGACAAGAGCTATACACCTCTGGAGTTTGATGATTATTCTCGGTTTTTGACTCTTTGCAATATTTACTGGTTACAAGAGAGTATATCAAATTTCGATTGTAAACAATCATTTCTCCAGCTACGAAAGGCCTTAAAATACGATACTATGATCTACGTTGCTTCAATATTGGACGAGTAGGTAGATACCGTCATTAACATTGGGTCATAATTTTTTTTAAATATAGTTAAAAATAGCCCCAATATAAAATAACTGCGCCATAGAAAATTTCAAATTACACAGAAAATTGTTTACTAAATTGGAAGTTACGTTGCATCCGATCTTAATATTGTATACGACCCTCAGGAAAATAACTGGTTGGGTTTAGAGAACCACACCTTTGAAGGCCACGCCTCAAGGGTATCACTCGGAATGTAGCCACTAGAAACAAACACAGACTAACTGTTGTCCCCGTGTCTAAATAATAGTGCTTATTAGCCAATCCGGGTGTTTGTTACACTCTCTCAGATGGTCAGCAACAGAGGTCTTGTTGTGTGTCTGGCGTTTCCACGACCACATGCTCAATCAGCATTGCCATTGTGCAAGTGGTGAGGCAATAGTTGGGCCAGTGTTGTCAAAGATGGCACAGTGTTGACCAGTAGCTACTTGATGCATCCTGCAACCAGACGTCGTAACCATCTGCTTGCTGCAGATGTTTTAGCAACAATCTGTTATTTTTCATAAGAAAGGTAGTTTCAACAGGACTAGAAATGTCGACATTGCAGATACTCCTATATATAAAACACATTGAAATTGTATGTTTTTCTATGCCATTCTTGAGAAACTAAACTTTTGAAACACACAACATAAATATTTTTAAAACCATTAGACCATTATTTTATTATATTTATGAAATATCGACCCTCACGATCTTAGAAATATGTGGTTTAGATTGCCGTGTCTTATATTTATCATAAAAAGTAGGCAGCCAAATAAAACAAATCTAGCATTGTTCTAGACTCTTTGACAAAATGAAGCTTCCTGCAATAAATATTTGATATTATGCAAGTGTGAGGAGCGCGCAGCGCGGGGCCATGCGCGAAATTAACATTGACACACTGGTCTCAACCTTATATTAACTCGACGAGTTAATATAGCCATTGCACTACGTCCCCTTCTATTATCAAAGTGATTGAATATGGTGGCTATATACCGACATTTCCATGGCATACGATTACGCTGTGACATTCGTATAGTATGCACTATAATAATTGTATGCATTTTAGTTTCGTCTAGCATAACGTCTTTTTACTATTGTTCTTTAATTCCAATAGTTTTTTTCAGTGAAGTGTATCACTCGAAGATAAAGTGTCTTGCCCAAGGATATAACATCGAAACACCGATGTCCCAGCGTTGAGAGAGGAGAAACATGATATTTCTCTGAAAATCTTGCACCAACCGAGTCTTGAACTCGTAATTTTCACTCACTTGAAGTTGTGGATCGCGTCACAACTTCAAGTGAGTGAAATACGACAGGCAGCGACAATTGCAAAGCGCCACACTTTAGCCATTGCGCCACATTCCTCTCAGCTGACTATTCTACAATAGTCACTTTGACAATACTTTATATTATCGCAGCGAACTAATTCTTCATGACAATCACTTCTTTAGATTGTCCGCAGTCACTCGTCAAGTTTTTAATCTCGTTCTTTTTTTTATTCGCAGTGGAGACGCCGCGAATTGCTCATAAGTCAGATTAATTACAAAGCACAAGGGAATGCGACGAAGAAGGTATTAGGATTTATAGCTTTGATGTTATAGTTATTGAAAAGTGTCTTCTTTTTGTGAGTTACAAAGAGGAAATAACTTGCGTAAATCATCAACACGAAAAAATATCACATATGTGTAATCTTGCTAGACTGTAGAGATAAATCAATGCCCTATTGTGCCATACAAGGAGAGACAACAGTAAGTGCGTAATTTTCAAGTGTGCTGTTACTACTGTACGGCAGTGAGAGTAATTTAAGTAGACATATAATGTAGAAATCAGGAGCCCAACAAACAATGAAAATAATTATTTTGTCAAATCAGCGTTTACCAAGTCTACATGCATTTAACCTTTTCACTACCATACATGACGGAAATTTCTGTCGTCATTCGTCAATGAACGTAACCATAAAATGAAAAAAAAAATTCGTCAAATATATACTACATTTATGTATTTTTCGTCATTTGAAGCTGGAAATTGCGTTAGCAATTCCAGCTTTAAATGACGAAAAATAGAACTCCTACATCAGTATATCTGGATCCTGGCATGCACTCCGGCCTGGAAGTCAAAGGGTTAAACAAGACAGTAATTATGACGCTGAGAGATTTACTTTGTAATGTGCTGCTACAGGAAGTAGACATTTTTCAAGCCCGTTGGTGTTGATGTATAGTAATGAGTGATATCGCTCGTGACATTGCATACTGACCCTTTCAGCGCGGGGATCGCCTTTAGACGTCAGAATCTGACGTCTAAAGACGATCCCCACACTGAAGGAATTACAAAAATGATAATGATCGTAGATCCATAACATAGGTATTTAAACGCAGAGGAAAGAGCTAACTAAGACATTTGTGATGATTTCAAATTGAAAAAACCACCTTTGGTCTCCACGGTTTATACAAAAATATTTCAGCATAGTAAGAGTCAAAATAAACATTTCACTGCATCTAGATAAATCATTACAAATGTACAATACGTTCATCAAAATGGTGAATTAAAGGGATGGCGCCTATAAACATGATAAAGGGTCTTAGCTACGTGATATGCATTCTTTCTTAAGAATGCCATACAAGACAGATATTTTCAGCCAGAAAAAAATAATTGATGGATATAATAAAGCCCATAAATACCGTCGCCACACGTGACGATAATCGCTCATCAGTCTGTGGACATGCTGTTGTTGCGACATTTAATTAACAGCGGCTAATCGTGGCATTAATCTAGTATTCCTGGGTGTCCATGTGTCTGGTCACAGGAAGTATTACAAATACATGAGAGTGACGAAGTGAATAAGTAAGTAAGTAAGTAAGTAAGTAAGTAAGTATTTAAGTAAGTAAGTAAGTGAGTACGTAAGTAAGTAAGTAAGTAAGTAAGTAAGTAAGTAAGTAAGTAAGTAAGTAAGTAAGTAAGTAAGTAAGTAAGTAAGTAAGTAAGTAAGTAAGTAAGTAAGTAAGTAAGTAAGTAAGTAAGTAAGTAAGTAAGTGAGTAAGTAAGTAAGTAAGTAAGTAAGTAAGTAAGTAAGTAAGTAAGTAAGTAAGTAAGTAAGTAAGTAAGTAAGTAAGTAAGTAAGTAAGTAAGTAAGTAAGTAAGTAAGTAAGTAAGTAAGTAAGTAAGTAAGTAAGTAAGTAAGGAAGTAAGGAAGTAAGGAAGTAAGGAAGTAAGTAGTAACTGAGTAAGAGAGAAGTGGAGAGAGAAGTACGTTTATTTTCACCAAAATTACAAGGCTGGGAGACCCTCGCTAAGATTAAAAAAAGTAAGGAAGTAAGATAGAAAGTAAGTAAGATAATGAGTAAGAAAGTAAGGAAATAAGGAAATAAGGGAGCGAGGAAGGAAGTAAGTGGAAAAGTAAGCAAGGAAGTAAGTAAAGAGGTAAGTAAGGAAGTAAGTAAGAAAGAAAGTAAGGAAATAAGTGAGGAAGTAAGGAAATAAGTAAACAATAAGGAAGTAAGGAAGTAAGGCAGTAAGGAAGTAAGGAAGTTAGTAAGGAAGTGAGTGAGTGAGTGAGTGAGTGAGTGAGTGAGTGAGTGAGTGAGTGAGTGAGTGAGTGAGTGAGTGAGTGAGTGAGTGAGTGAGTGAGTGAGTGAGTGAGTGAGTGAGTGAGTGAGTGAGTAATTTGAAAAGGTAGGTCTGTGGGTGTTTGGGTGGGAGTGTAGTAGGTTAAAGATTTGGTAAAATAGACTTCACTTCACTTCAGAATAACTCTTTTATTTTTAACGGAAGCGACCATACGGAATACCGCACGTTCTTTAAACAGTTTGAATAATGATGTAAGGCGAAATCACAATCCGTCATAATATAGTGTTATAGATGTCAATTTACAACATTGTGTTATGTGCTTTTGTTTAAGCATTATGCAAGGTAGTTGGTTTTCTAGTCAATGCACTTAGTACTCAAGTAATAATGCTAAACAATGCCAGATACGTGTGCAAAATATTCCAAGTCACATCCTATGGTGGCCGGCCCCGATGGCTCATTCGTATCGCCCGGGGCTGGTAACCTGGAGGTACCAGCTTCGAATCCCGGTCGGCGGGGTATTTGTCATCGTGGTTGTGCTAATACAATGCTCCAAACTGTTCAAAGGCCTGGAGTGTACAGTGCTGCTTATGGTACTGTGCACTATAAAGAACCCTTGAAGTCATCCGAAATAAGAGTAGGGCATAGTCCCAGCTTCGGGCTTCCTTCCGTCGCAATGTTGCCATGATTGTACAGAAAGCGACGTAAAGCAATATTCACTCACATCGTATGGTATATAACAAAATGTATAAGCAATAACACAACTAAACAGGGCTGATTCATATGGAAGATTTTCTTTAATAATCATTAAATTCAGAGGACAATACTTTTATAGTGTTTCGCCGGCGGTTCTAAAGAATACCGTACAAAGCGTGGCCGCCATTACCCAGAATGTCATTTGACAGACGTCTCTCCTTTTATTAATTCTTTCTTTCAACTCGCTAATTACAGCCGCCTTTGTGAACACAAAGCCGAGAAAAATTACCCTCATTCTCCCAGAAGAAAGGGAGTTTGAGCAGATTGGGCCTGGTCGACTGTCCGCCTCCGCCGGCCGGGCAGCGTATTGCAATCCGTCATTCGGTCTCGTAATAACCTTGTCAGTACCAGGCTGAATGTATTCCTTTTATAACTATATATAGTTTCAAACACACCATTGAATTTCTAAAAAAAAATCAGTATGATAGATAACATCACAAGATATAACTTGAGGATACCTTATTAAAAAAAAAAGTATTTCAGTTGTTTAATTAACCGCAAAATTATTCAATCTGAATTTTCACCCCCTTGAAGTTGTGTCTCGCTGACGCGATTCACAACTTCAAGTGAGTGAAAATTATTCAGATTTGACAAAATGGGGGTCATCTTATTTCAAATATTGCTGATTGATGTCACATTTTATCTTTAACATGTTGAAAAGGTGGTACTTAATGTGCTAATAAAAAATGAAAACCCGAATATATGCGGCACCGGCGGTTAAAGGGCTAAAAACGGAATCGCGTTAAAAGGGTAGAGCAGGACGGCTGAGTGCGTAAATGGGCATATTCTCGCAATCCGTCAATGCCGGAATACCAGTTTTTGTTTCTTCTTCGCGCCTCAAAAATCAGAAGAAAAGTGAAAACTAAACTGCGAAATGATCACCGTGTGGATTGTCTCGGTAGTGAACCTCTCGTGTGATGGATCCAGAGAGCTCGCGTAGCTATGTGATTCTCCAAAAACTGCCTACCCAGCAGACACGAGACGTTAAACCAATGTTGTTTTAATGTTGTCCCAACATTAAAACAACATTGGTTCAACGTCTCGTGTCTGTCGGGTACATTGCAGAATGGTCCGGGCGCTGAGAGGGGTTGAAACAGGCGCCTCTCTCGACGAGGAATTACCTTGTTGATCTGTCTCGTTCATTTTCTTATGGTTTTTCAAGTAAAATACAACTCTGCATAATCAGAAGAACTGAAGAACTGAACTGAACTGAAGAACTGAAGTACAATCAAATTATCTAGTATGAATAATGGTGTTTTTATCCTAGAAATAGTGATTTTTTTATTTTCATGGCAATGAGATACTATCGGAGAAATTATATACCTAGAGAATAATATTGTTATTTATAGATGTAGAGAAACGACACAAATATTACGTAAAAGTGGACTACTGAAACACTTTTTAATTGGATTTTAACGATGTATTTCACTGTAATACTCTTCCAGTCTGTAATTTGAGGGTGATAATGTGAGTTTACAGAATACCACAACGTGAATTTATTTTTATTTGGATCTGAAGTGGGATTTCTGCTATTGCAAACTATAGACAACCGGTTAAGATGACATTCTAGATGACATTCTAGACAGGTGACTGTGTGTCACTGCCTGAATGTCTATGTAATTAATGTGACACTCTAGTAAAAATTGAATCAAAACCTGACCCGACTGATGACCTCTTCTGAGGTATTGGCCGCCAGACCTAGCCTACGTCCTTGTGAGCAGCTGTGGGAATCCCGAGCAACGACCATAGGCTATGTTATGGCCAAACGCTGGGCGATCCAGTTCGGGTTTTGGTTGGACGCCTGGTCCGCAGTAAACAAAAAACGATCCACCGATGCTGGCTTGATGTTGGACCAGCGTCCGCGACGCTGGCCCAACATCAATCCAGGATCGAATGAGCGTCCTGCGTTTTCTGATGGCCATCCTGTAGCTTCGGGCTGGGCGGTGACCTCTAGGTGTGACCTGATTAGATTGTCTTGGATTTGTGAGAGTTTGTATTGGTCTGCGTCTTTGGTAGCGTGTGAGTTATCAAATAATCATTGGCAATGTATTTTTATCATACGAATTTACGCCAGGAACATCGAAGATAATGGGGACTTTGTTAACAAAAATATAATGACTTTAACTTTCGGATAAATTACTGTAAAGATGTAGATCCATAGGATATTAAAAAATGCGTAGAAGAATCCTGTGGCAAAAAAGATGATGTATATCCTTTCCGTGGATGTTTTTTCTTTGGTTGTCTAGTAAGCATTTAAACCTGGAATTGATTACGCAATATCCAGCGGTAAATGACCTCTTTTTCCATTTGACTTGTAAACTGACTTTAAAAGTATTTTAATTATGCCTCAGATATTGAGATTCAGACTACTTCAAACTTTACAGCGCGGGGATCATCTTTAAACATCAGAATCTGACGTCTAAAAACGTCAGATTCTAACGTCGAAAAACGATCGTCGCACTGAAGAAATTAAAAAAGTAAAATGGTTGTAGACCCATAATATAGTTATTTAAATGAAGCGGAAAGAGTTACCTAAGACATTTATAATGATTTCAAATTAGAAAACTCCATTTTTAACTTGGTTTATATTTTTCATTTTGAAGTTTAAATTGTTGTTGGTGCTCTATGTGAGATCCAAAACCAAAATAACATTGTTTGACAATTGAATTTTCAGTCAATTGTTTTTGAAAACAAATTGACGAATAATAAAAACTGTTCACATTATTCCCACTGTGACGACCGGCTGATCAGCAACAAACAGGTGTCAACGTAATTTAAAATAACGAATTAGGCAACAAAACAATCAATGTATACTTCTGTGATGTCTCGATGATTTGTTCATTTGCAGTTGGAGTTTATGTTAGCAATTTCGCTTTCGGGGGAGCAAACAAATTCAGCACATGAATAATTCAGAACTACACCTCTTGCTTAACCCTTTCAGGCCTGAATTTACCATTGTCATCTTCATACACCACAAGCCGCAAATTGCTGTCGCAATTCTCGACTTGTAGTGGATGAAGATGACTTGAAGTGGGTGGGAAATTGAAGAAAATTGCCATGTATTGGTAAACCAGTTTCATGGAAATATTCATTCTAAAACCCCTAGATGTAGGAAAATTACTCCTGTTTTCAGGGAAGTACAATGATGCTTTAATGCATCGTGAGGGCTTAAAGGGTTAAACAGAAAGTGCTATTATCATGACGGTATTTAACCATCATCCTGCTAAATTACACAATTAAAATTTTCAGCCATGAAAATTGTGAAGTTGTGACTCGCTATTCGATGTTTAACATTCATTTCATTCCCGATTACTATTGTTTAACCCTTTCAAGCCTGAATTTACCATTGTCATCTTCATCCACTACAAGCCGCGAATTGCTGTCGCAATTCTCGACTTGTAGTGGATAAAGATGATTTGATGTGGGTGAAACATTACAGAAAATTACCATGTATTGGTAAACCAGTTTCATAGAAATTTCCGTTCTAAAACCCTTCGTTGTAGGAAAATTAGGTCTTTTTTCAGGGATGTAAAAAATGATGCTTTAATGCATCGTGGGGGCTTAAAGGGTTAATCGGCTAATAAAACGGATTAAAAACGATTATTGTCGTGATCAGCAAGCAAAGGGTTAATAAGAGGTTCACATAGAAGCTCTGATCATCGCTTTTCACTTCTTCATTTATGCTTGTTTAATCCAGCCTATTTCCCTTTTTATCATAACCGTTTAGTGTAGTTTTGAGGGAGATGGAAGAGGTCATTCCCCTGCTGGACATGATTTATGGGGAATCTTATCTATTTCTCTTGATCTGTTTTAGTCATCACTCTTCTAGCCTATGTGACTTCATTCACACAGCATGGAAACTCATCACCTACAGCAAAACTCTAGACGTCGGCCAATGTTGATTTAATGTTGGCCCAGCGCCGTAGACTATGGACCAACATTAAATCAACTTTGATTCATGTGTCTTCTCGGTGTACTACAGACAACACGCCTGTCATGATGAGTGGTTAAGTGATGATGAATCTCGATATGAGAAGAGCGATTTATACGCATGATTCACAAATATTACCACCTTTATATATTTATCTGTGTTATTGGATTTGACGACCATCAAGTACATTCGAGATTTTTTTGGATGATTTGAATTTGCAACTTATTTAACAGAGAATCTACATTAATGTAACAATGGCATCATTTATGACGGAGGCCTGTGAGGTAACATCAAACGCACATAATGATATTGAAAAAAACGATGCTTATCAGTATTATTGAAAACAAGACTACTAGTATGATTCTGGTGAAAATGAATGTAGCCATACTTATGCCTTGGTGTTTTTAACTTCATCTACATGAAAAGTATTTTGAAATATAATTGTATTTGTTTAATAATTAATACTGGAAATCTCTTAACGATATCATTATGTTCAGAGAGTTAAGTCTTTATTTCCCTATTCGGCTTACTGGGCATAAGTTTACTGAAGGCCTGTTGCATATTGATTAAACCAATCACTGAAGTAACAAATATATTTGACAATAAACCAAATATAAAGGAAGACACATGTAAAAAAAATATTCAAAATCGTCTCTTTAAAAAAAATCAAGCATCAAGTATAATTCTAATTATATTCTGATTATTTGCAGTACCAAATAACGGAGAATTGGAACATTCAGTAACTTTATCTGACAACACGTACTACCCAACGCAATCTACATTGATGTACATACAACTTGGAATAACCTTGAGTAATGATAAGGGCAAATAATTGCGTTAGGATTGGCTACATAGTTGACCACCTATTGGCTCAGCATCAGATTGTTTCAGTTTTAAAACAATTTTTTTCTGGTTCCACACATGTCTGTGCTTTGGAAAACTTTCAAATTAAACATGTTAAAGGTCAAGTGAAGAGATCTGAGTTTAGCAATATAATCATGCCACAATGAACCTTACTCTAAATTGTCAAAATGTTTTAGTGCATTTATTGTAATCCGAAATGAAAGCTAGAAACGTACAACTTTTTGGCCTGGGCGCATCGCAAAACTCATAGTTTCACAAATAAACGCCACGCGTATGTGACCCCAACCGAACAATGAAGCTTAATCAGCTGAACGTTTTATGCTTGAAATTGTACATGAACAGATTTCTAAATGTCAGAATGCATGGACAGTTTGATAAAAATTTTGAACCAACGGTACCTCGGTCATCATTTGTTGGTCTTGTCATTATGACATTTACTCAGAAACATCTTCTGGTCAGTCATTTTAGTCTTGTTTTTCTGTATGCCGGTTTTCATGTCAAGGACCATACTACGGTTGGCCTAGATATTTGAATGTTTGGTAGATTTATGTCACGAATGATAATCTGGTGGTATTATAGTTTTCTTTACCCTAGTATTTTACATTTTAGTACGTGCGCAATGTCAATATTAGGTGAATGAAAAAGCTCAGTTAATATTGTTTACCCTTTCAGCGCGGGGACCATCTTTATACGCCCCGAAATGGTCCCCGAACTGAAAGACAACACTTATAATAACCGTAGACCCATAACATAGGTATTCAAATGAATCGGAAAGAGCTAACCAACACATTGATGACGATTGCAAATCAAACTTTGGCCTGTATGGTTCAGCATAATTATTCAAAAATATTTCAGCGTTGTAAGGGTTAAAGACACTTTCTGCACATTGTGGCAATATCATGAAGAAGGTAATCTAAAGTAGAGATAATCCCCTACGTTATGACTTCAAGCGTGTTTCATAGTACGCAGTGCTATAGGCAGCACTGCAATCTCCAGGCCCTTGAACAGTTGGGAGCACTGTTCATGCTCAACCACGATGACTAACATCCGCCCAGCCGGGATAAAAATCCATCAGCCACAGGCTACGAACCATAGCCAAACGATATGAGCCCTCGCGGCAGAATAAAAAATGTAATAATGCAGCACTTAAAAATGCAATTAATAGGAATGTTTTATTGATATGGATTTTAATGGTACAATCACGCGATACAGTTTATAAAGGAGAGAAAAATTTATATTTGGGCAAACTGCTCTGTTAAAAATGTTTGACATGACGTCAAACACTATTGTAACTATGTGCGCCACAGACTCTAGTAACCACACATTCATGCTGCACATGATAACTATTTTTAGTAGATTTCTGAAGCAGAGTAAATAGTGGCATGCAATCAAATACAGTCAATTTATAAAAAGGCCACAATGTCATATATCCACAATCAACAAGACCAAATTTGTTTGTACTTAAACTAGTTAAATCTAAACTTGAAATCGGACAATACCATCCTATAAGAGGAGGCTGTTCTCAATCGTCATTTTCTACACATTATTCCAAGTTGGAGAAATGATAGACATTTACACTTTTCTCATTTATTTTTGTCTCACCTCCAAATCCGGGGCGCAGTCGCCTGTCATAACCCGTTAGTAATTGGTCAAGAAGGACGGTGGTGTTCTTGGCGATTTCCTTCTTGGTGGCGGCCTCTGCCTCGGTCAGTCCTGAGAACGGAGTGGTGGGCAACGCGATGCTGTGAACAAGATCAGAGAAACAAAAAACTAATAACACGCAGATAAGTATATCCACAGTATTCAGAGACATGTCTGCAACGAGCAAAATGCTTCAGAAATTCGGTGCCGTGATTACGGCCAGAGAGAAGACGCGTTGTTTTTCACAAAGTGTGTTTGACTTCATAGCATTTTCACTCTGTCTTCTCGTGCGATATTTTTGTGGCCTTACTTTGAAGTTATCCTAAATATAGAAAAGTTTTCCGCGTAATTGATGGTTCATGTCACAGTTCGCTCAAGACGTCTTTAGTAAAAAAGCGTTATATATCCCTGGAAATCACCATTGTATGCACAGCGTATGCTATCAGAAGTGAAAATAAATGTGTAACAATGTAAATCAATAAGAATCAATGCCTAAGATGCCTAAGTTCTCAAATAGTTGGATGTCGGTAACGGTGTGGCACCCACGTGGTCCAGGCAGCGGTAAGAGAAATGAGAAGGAAACCGTGGCAGGCGGGAATGAGAGAGTGAAAATCCACGGCAGCACCCGCTGGACAGCGGCGCCATCAGCAGAAGCAGCAGCTGCAGGAACATCCACGCCAATAGCTGCAATCCAATGACAAACTGCTTACTTTTCAAGTAAGCAGTTACCGCTGTTTGCCATTGTATCTACAGCCATGACAGCAGCATCAGCCTCATCAGCATTCTCATCCTCTAGATGAGTGAGTTATAGGCAGGTGGAGGCGTTTCTCACGCCAAGCGTGTAAACGCATAGAAACGACCATGAGCAATTGTCAGCTTTTTACTTTGGTCTGTTATCATCGGTTGTGTCATTTCCACAATCAATTCCTGTCCCATTATCTTTTCAACCACGTATCCCCTAGTGATGTGTGTATGCTAGCAATTGTAACACTGCACATTAATCTGTTAACAAATGGATTTCGTTTCGATTCCCACGAGTACAAAACGATATATGTGCCTTCAATAGTATTTTTGTCTGATATTTATTCCGCTAAGCTCCGGTTAATTAGCCTGTTCTCAGTTCATATCAAGACTACAATAATAAACACACAATTATAACGGCTGCGTGGATAGATGACAAATAGATAATTTATTTAATTTCAAGCTTGGATTTATTAAGCGATTTACAGCTTTACAAACTATTATTCAGTAAAAAATATTTAATAAATGAAGGCAAATATACACTTATAGTCACCTACTCGATCCTTACATTTGTTTTATTTTAAGATAAGCCTACTAAAGCATCAGTGAGCTAAGAACTCAATTAAGTTCAATGTAGTTGTATTAGTGTCTTCCTGACGTTAGCCGAGGGTGTGTGGCTTAATGAATTCTGGGTTAATGTTGGCCATCCTTATAGACCGTGGATCATGTTTACTGGGTTAGGTCTTAACGATTACTAAACAATCTGATTTTTTATTCATTTAAAGCTGGAAATTGTGTTGGCAATTTCAAATGAACAAACTATTACATAATATTTCATCGCTGAAAGATTAGACTGTTGTATGTGACAGCTGAATATAGGAAAATATGCAAAAAATGATTAAAAAGCATAATGTTTCACACCAATGATATCAGATTTCAACTATCATGTAAAGTTCCTTTTCACACTCCAAATTATTGCATAGCATTTTCAAGCGACTTTAAAATAAATCTTTGTTGTGTGTACGCACAACTATAGCAAAGGGTCACTATTCATTCAAATCGTTTAAACGTTAGACTATTCGGGTACAACAATGTTTGTAAAAGAAAAACACGTGGACTATCGACCAGCTACTATGTGTTGATAGAATTCAGGAATTATTGTTTTTCCAATTGTATTGAATGTGCGTTCCACACTTCTCGATTATTCTCTGAGTTGACTTACGGCGTCAGTGACAAACGACAGTGGTCCAATGTAGGATTATTGTCTGTAACGCTGGCCAAATAATAAACAAACGTGAGGCCAACATCTCGGGATTCTCGACGCCAAATTTAGATTCTGAGCTGTAACCTGTACCATAATTTTGCCGTGATTTACATGGCGATGCCTACAGAGGCACCACTCTGTGGCCCTGCACACTTCCCTCACACCCAAATGTTTTGCATTTCTGATCAACATTGGCTCCACGTTGGCTGAACCTAGCGCCAGCGTTGACGGTGTTCCGCGGCCATTGCCCAAACAGTTCACGACCATTATATCACCAGTGCTCATGGCGCCCAATGACAGTCCCTGGTCAGGGAAGGTGCATAGAGTAATTTGCTGGGCAGATGGATGACCGTTTTCGACACCAAGTAACAAGATGCAGTTTTACTTGACTGAAAATTGTCATTATTTATTATTTTGTATCAATAAACATTATTCAACAGATATGTCGAATAATCAGAGTTAATAACATTGTTGCAAGAAATACTAATAAAACGAGTTTTTTAACAGCAATCATTTATTATTGCAATAGATCACTTCTACTCCAGAAAATCAAATAATTTTAAATGTAACATGGCGACAGCTCTAAATGTAACATGGAGACATCTGTTTACCATACATGAACCACACCGTGAAAGCGTACACTAAATATGGCGATTTTAGTGAGCATATTTCTTATCTCGAATCAGGAAGTAAGGGCTCTCTTATTGCGTGGCACAAAGTCGCTTCGCTCAGATATTGTAGATGCCCCCCGGTCATCTCGTGGTACATGGAAATGGTCCAGCGACTGGCACCTGGTCTTAACGGAATCCTTTTAACACGTTTCCACTATAAGTAAATATTTTGACCCGTCCCACAATAACTTGAAATAATGTCTTAATTTTCGCTAACAATAGTTTTTTCTCACATAAAAGCGCTGTGCACTAATACACAGGACTACAACAGAGCTCATTGAAAACCAGTGAATTTATAATTCAGCTAGTTACGGCACGATTTGGTGGGGCTGTCAGATGAGCGCCATCACGTACAGTTTTAGCTCTGGTATCGGTCCAGCACAAGAAAATGGCGGCGTGGCACGACAGTGTTGTTTATTTAAGGCTAAACATCAAACATGATCAGATGATAGTACACCGTTTCTTGTATGCTAGGCCAACGTCTGTGACTTCGCGCCAACTTCCAAGCAGCGTCAATACAGACAGATGTTTGGCAGTAGCCATGCTGATTGACTTAGCACAGTATCAGTCCACAGTGCTTACATGACTATCCAAGGCAGTTAGGGTACCACCCTGTCATGTTTTCTAGAATTGGGTTGAAGGCGACTTGTTGTGTACCTTTTGCTGATATGGGTCATGGCCTTTTGCCATGCAAGCAGGGGACACAAGAGAAAGATGTAAAAGTTTGCGACCCTATTTTTGTTCTGATGTGGCGAAGATTGAAGATGAAAAGCAAATAAATAAAAAAATACAATATATTGGAAGATCTGGATAAGGCAATCTCTGGTTTCCCTGGGTCATTTAGAACACCAAAGTAACATTACGTCCCAAATGCTTAGAAAGAATTTAATAAAATATTTTTTATTTTCCTCATTTAATGCTCGACGTCGTGAAGACGTGACGGGTAAATTCCGTATAGATTCGTGTTACGTAGATGGGAGCTGAACTATTACCAAATTACCTGGCATGTAAACGGTGTAAAAACAAATTGTAGGTTGGACGCTTCTATGTAGGCCTATTTCAGATGAGCCAATTTTTTTCCGTATGCGATGAAAATTATAATTCGGCCTATGGATGATCCACAACTTCAAGTGGATAAAAATTTAAATTAATTTATTTGTTGGTTTAAGGGTTAATATAAAAGGTGACAAACTATCTGGTGCCACAGCATTAACCAAAGAGGGGGACAACGTCTGGTGCCTGCTGGAATCTAAAGTTAGAAGTGTTAGATTAACATGTTAGAGGCTGTTAGATTAAGCGGTGACACCCTTTTAGTCGGAAGGCCCGTTAGTCAGAAGGCCCGCTAGTCAGAAGGTCTTTTAGTCAGAAGGCCCATTAGGCAGAAGGCCCGTTAGTCAGAAGGCCCGTTAGTCAGAAGGTCCTTTAGTCAGAAGGCCCGTTAGTCAGAAGGCCCGTTAGTCAGAAGGTCCTTTAGTCAGAAGGCCCGTTAGCCAGAAGGCCCGTTAGTCAGAAGGTCCTTTAGTCAGAAGGCCCGTTAGTCAGAAGGCCCATTAGGCAGAAGGCCCGTTAGTCAGAAGGCCCGTTAGTCAGAAGGTCCTTTAGTCAGAAGGCCCGTTAGTCAGAAGGCCCATTAGTCAGAAGAACCGTTAGTAAGAAGGTCTGTTAGTCAGAGGGCTCGGTAGTCAGAAAATCAGTTAGGCTTTTTTGTCAGAAGGCCCGTTAGTCAGAATTTGTTCATAACAATGCTAGGGGACGCTCCATTTAATTTAATATCTGGGCATGTGGAGGGAGGTATATTATTTATATTAAAACGTTTGTTGTCCAGCTATTGATAAAAAACATGTTGAGAGTTGTGCTTAAATAATTATTCAAGGATACTTGAAAAAAGCTGATAGAGTCCACGTGTTTTTTAAAAAAATTCGTAGTTTAATAAATAGTTTGAGGGAGAAAAATAACCATGAAAATTATAATGTGAAAAAAGTATACAGAAACAAACTGCACAACTGATAGTAAAACCTCTAGAACCCCTTAGAGATCAAATGTTGCGTCTCCAGGACTTTAGTATATACTTTCGCCTATTAGTTGTTAATAATTCGATAGGAACTTGGTATGATTTAAAAAAAAAATTCAATTCCGGTTCGTAGTTCTTACATTTATATTAAAAACTAGCATTAATAATGATTGGTTAGTTGCTTCGTTGGGTTATTTTCAGCAATGAGTGCGCTTTAATTTTTTCAGCACTATTTTTTTTGCACATAAACTTACTGAAATATATGTGAAAAATGTGTCATGAAAAAAACCTCACAAGATTTCTCAAATGGTGTTGAGTTTGTAGTCATTTGTTTAATTTATGTCAAGCGTTGATAAATGTATCATTTTGCTCAGAATAAATAATAATTTTTGTGTGCAAATATTCTGATAACTAGCAGACTCTTTTGTGTGGAAAGGCTTGGTTCATATTCGAGAAAGAGAAGTTTACCTGAACATTGGGGAACTATTATATAGGCTAGGCCTAATTTGATTGCAGTATATATTATTACCTGATTACCGTACTGATTGAGATTAGCGCAAAATTTAAATCTCATTATAATCTATTAGCAATATCTCGTTATCTCTCGACCATTTTTCCCAGCAAGTTTCAAAATTCAGGTGCTCGCGTTTTAATCAGTATGTTGATCATATTGCTTGTTCATATTTACATTTTTCCAAACTGTTTAAAGACATGGAGTGTATATTGCTGCCTGCGATATGCAATTATTATTAATATTATTATTTTACTATCTTGTTCCTATATGTAGAAAATTGACCCTTATTTACAGGCAGCTTGGCAATAAGCACTTGATCCAATTATTATTATAGGTATTTTTCATTCATTTGAAGCTGGACATTATTTCAGCAGCATTAGGTTCAAGAACATAATGAGTAGCCAATTATTGAACAAGTAAATAAAGAAAGACAAATAATTGGTCGTATAGGGTTGTTCACAAATGAGATGATTTCGATGAGGTAATTATCTGACTTTCTGACTAACGGGCCTTCTGACAAACGGGCCTCCTGACTAATATTCATTACTTATTTTCTGACTAACGGGCCTTCTGACAATCGGGCCTTCTGACTGATCATCCTTGCTGGTTTTCTGACTAACGGGCCTTCTGACTAATGGGCCTTCTGACTAATGGGCCTTCTGACAAACGGGCCTTCTGACTAAAAGGCGGTCACCGATTAAGCTGTTGGATTAAGCTTCTTCAGCGCTTGTATGCTGCATGCATTATACTGCCTAGACCCTCAAAATAGCTTGAATTCGCTGAACATCGAACTGGCATTAACGAACATCGCCTGTGACTGATCTCATTTCCGAGGCTAAATAATAATGTTCTTAGCCTTTCTTTAGGTTGTTATTATTCTAACAATATCTATATACCGAATTTTGTCACGAAATATTAGCCTATTAAATGCGGATTAAAAAAAAATTGTGAATGATCTAATGATGTGAAAATTACCATGTATTATAATTATCATTCAATCTGTCTAATTTGTCAACGGTTACGTCGTAGGCCCCTACTTTGTTTTATTTTGTTTGAATTTTGTTTGATTTTCAGTATGATTTTTATGACCCTGACATACAATATTCCTATTAAAAACGTACACTAACCAAAAAAGGTAAAATATTGACATACATTCTGCGCATATGAGCTCAAAATCCTCAAATATGCAATTAATTATGCGATATAGAAGTGATAATTTAATTGATTGATTGATCGATCGATCGATCGATCGATCGATCGATTGATTGATTGATTGATTGATTGATTGATTGATTGATTGATTGATTGATTGATTGATTGATTGATTGATTGATTGATTGATTGATTGATTGATTGATTGATTGATTGATTGATTGATTGATTGATTGATTGATTGATTGATTGATTGATTGATTGATTGATTGATTGATTGATTGATTGATTGATTGATTGATTGATTGATTGATTGATTAATTTATTGATTGAGGCTGTGAATAGTTTGTTGATACCACTTCGTCACAATCTGCGTGTGAATACATTCAGATCACTCTCACCATATAAAATAAACCATTAAAAACTACAGGTCAATTTATCCTATGTTGGCTTGATGTTGTTCCACCGTCTGCAATCAATTATGTGTTTAATGGGACGCTGGCCCACAATTGAGCCAGTTACCTTCCCAGCAAACACGATACATTGCACCAATGTTGTTTCAATGTTGGTCCACTGTCTATTGAAACAACATTGGTACAATTTACCTTGTTTCCTGGGTTACGACAAATTACCGAGCGCAATTAATGGTGGATGAGCGATAAATTCCTCCTCCTGTACCGGTCCTGTACTGGTCTAGTAGGATCTAGTACTAACTCCAGCATCTTTAACAACTCCTTCACAGTTACAGAATTATCATGGTACATCAGATCATGCTGACTCAACGTCTCTGACGGTGGCCCAACATTTATCCAAGGGTTGGCCAACGTATTGTGCTCGTTGGACATGAAACGTGTCGTCTTGACAACGGTTGCGTAATTTGTACTGGTGAAATCCGGATAGGATTCTCGGCGGACTGCAAGATTTCCTAAAAAACTTACACAAATAATGAGTTTGACCATGTGTTCCAAAATGATTTGAGTTTTCATGTTGTTCTCTAGGGCGATATCACGACAATATTACAGTCCTCCACTCATTGTGAACCCAAATTTACCATCAAATGATGAAATTGCAAATTATGTTTACTTACTTGAAGTTGTGTATGACGCGATCCGCAACTTCAAGTAGGATTCAAATTTGATAAATTGCAGGTCAACGATTTTGAAATATCTTTGATTGATGTAACGTGTTATCTTTAACATGTTCAAAAGCTAGTTTTTTTTGGTGTGCTAATAAGAAAAGAAGAAATACCCGAATATAATCGGAACCGGCGGTTATAGAGTTAAATAAAATGAGAAAAAAATCATGCAGGTACACACATACGCACGCCAAGATGACAAACCCTTCAACCGCCAAATTATTTAATCTGGATTTTCACCCACTTGAAATTGTGTCCCGCTGACGCGATTCACAACTTCAAGTGAGTGAAATTATTCAGATTTGACAAAACAGAGGTTATCTCTTTTCAAATCTTGCTGGCTGATGTCACATTTTATCTTTAACATATTTAAAAGGTGGTACTTAATGTGCTAATAAAAAGTGAAAACTCGAATATATGAGGCACGGGCGGTTAAAGGGTTAACAGCGGGCCAGTGTCGGTATGGGAATATAAAAAAATAACTTCTATAGTTGTAAACCATCCGAGCGCGTTCACCAATATAATAACCGAAGGCAGTGATCTCAGCAAACGGCAATCAGTTGACGACGTTGGCGAATGTTTGCGACAAAAAAATCGGCGACGATTTGGCGATAACTGTTCACTGATTGAATAAAATTAGCTTGGTGTGACTACAAGATATGATCTTACCGGAAAGGCGATTATTTGGCTGCATTTACAGATGTGTGGAGGCTTCTTCAAACACTCTCAAACGTTCTCCTCATTCACCTAACGATCTCCGTGTTGGTCGGACGTTCTCGCTTAGTTTTGGCATTGTTCAAAATTCCAGCGACTATTCGGGTACCCTGACATTTGACCCAAAATATTTGGCAATTAATTTGGGAAACAACTGCTAAACAGTTACCAATTCGCCGATTGATCGCCACGCTAGTCAACACCTAACGATTTCAAACACAATCATCTTTTCGTCGCCAATTGATCGCAGATGCCATTCATTTTTGTCACCAAAGTGTTGCTAATTAGTCGTCAACTGTTAACATCTTGCAGTCTCACCAATTCTGAAATCATTTGGCGACGAAAAGTTTTTTATCAAACATTTGACGACTAAATTGGCGAGCGTGACGATCAATCGGCGAATTGGAGACGGCATGGGAACTGATTGAGGAAAAAATGGCGAACCCGGCGACTATTTTGCCACAACTTGGTGAATATTTTGGGAAAACAGCAACTGCTCGGGGATGTGGGGTGAAATGTCAGAGTCCCCGAACAGTCGCAGGAACATTTGAAAAAATCAGCGAAAGATGTAAAAAACGGCCCAAGTCTGTTTTTTTACCCCCCCCCCCCCAATTTAAATGACAACTTAATGACGCCGTTCATTGGCTGATCTCGTCGTGTGACAGGCCGAGCCACTTTTCGATTGTTCAGGGGTAGAATATTAGATTTGGTCCGAAAGGTGTTACAACATGGTTAATAGGTCGATAGGTTACAATTCTGTGTAGATATAATCATTTTAGACGATGATTATAATCATATTGAATTAAATCAACCGGTGTTTAAACTTTAAGATGTTTGAAGGATTTTTTTGTTGCGAGGTGAAAACACGATTTTACTAATACTGACATGCAAAGGTAAACAACAGTTACATGCTACTTCAAGGGTGGACAGCTACTGCAGTCTGTCTTTGCATCGTACTATAAAATAAGTATGCATCATTTATCCATTATACCCTACAGTTTTTTTTAGATATTTTCTTCTGCAAGTGTAGCAACCCAATGGTTCTCCATCTCATCAATCTGTGCATGGATCATGAAGCTAAGATACGCATTTTCCAAAATACCTCTTAAGTGCAAAAAGGATCTCTTTGTGCCCATGTAATATTCTAAAGTGTTCCGCAGGCCCGGGGCCACAGGATATGTTGCAGACATCTAGGGGATAATGGCGGATATGACACAATAGATGGGAAGTAATGAAACGGGTCGATGCAAATAGTGACAGACTTAATATTTACTCCCATAAATAGTTATGTGACCTTTTCGGACCAAGTCTGGTATTCTAACCCCGACTAATGAAAGAGTGGATCAGTATGCCACATGACGAGATTAATAAATCACCACCGTCATTCAGTTGGTATTTAAATAGAGAGGGTAGAATGCTGTACGAGGTCCACCTGCTCTACATTCTGTCATTTAAGTGTTATTTTCTTAGCGGAAGCTGAGCTCAATACCCTGCTTCAAACTGTATATTTGGTACATTGTCGCTAAAAGTAAAAAAAAACCTATTTATATTTACACAATTTTTTGTTTGTTTTGAGGGCAATTATGTTTAATACGTGTAATCTAGTTACGCAATGAATAATGGTTATTTATGAGCTTGTCTTATCACGCAAAACATAGCAAATTTAAATTTAATATTTCGTCTAAAAATCACATTTCAGCTACATATATTTTTATCAAGAGCTCTGTTTTACAAAGGCAAAATTCAGTAAATGCGCACTTGAAAATTAAACAGTTATTGTTGCTTCCTTCTCCACGACCACGACAGTTGTTATCATTGCGGCAAAAATCACTTTATTATTGCAGTTGGCATTATGTCTTTCCAATAGCCAAGGTCCTGACATACAAATCGTCGCCTCGGAGCTAAAGGATCCTATCTGCCACTCTGACGAGTGTCAGATAGGATCCTTTAGCTCCGAGGCGACGAAATGCTGTCCAGCGCTCATTCGTCAGTAAATTCACCCTGTTTTCCTCATAGATCTGGTTTTACCGGTGACCCTGCCTGACCACACAGCCCTGTTGGCTTTACCGTCCCAACTCTAGACTATTATTTTTTATAGTTTCATGTCCTTATATCAGACTCTGTGGTTTTATTATGCATGGATATGCACTTGCCGTTTTGGAAAATAACACCCACGTCAAAGTTACCTGGTCAAGTGCAGAGGTTACAGTTGCAGATGGTTCTGAGATGATATATATTTCGGTAGTGTGTTTTTGTTGGGTGGCAATAGATGTTTCGTGTACTCTTTAGACAATCAATACAATTCGCAGCATACCTAGCATACCCAATCATACCAGGCTATACCCTCAAGTTTTCAAATGCTTTAAAAATATTTGTTATATACAATGTGCATATAAATATATGCACCATATGCAAACCATGAGGGTGAACCAATGTTGCTGGCACTGGTTGATGTCTAGTTTCTCGACTATATGTGGTGTACAAGTGGACATGGTTAAGCACAAGGGAACCAACCCACATGACCATAAAAAATGAGATTTTTGTTTTATGACGTCGCAAGTACACCAGTCGTCATTAAAAAAAATTGATCTAGACGATTGAACGAAATTTCACGCCGCCTAGTGAGTTGGGACCAAACCACAAACGACAAATGGGCCATTCTGAGTTTTGCAAAACAGAACCAACCCACACATGAAAATGCGAAAAGCTGTATAAGCTGTTCAGATTGTTCTAAAAAGTAGCAGTGTAATATCTTGTTATCAATTATGCAACATATGTTCAAAACTTATTTGTACGTAACAGGTAATGCGATACATCTTTTCTGATGAATCATTTTGCTATTTGTGGACGTTGGTTCTCTTTACTGAAATTAACAATGCAAAAATTGTCAGTTATTCGAATAGTATTTTATTTTATAAAAAGTAGCATCAACTATAATTTGAGTGATCCTCGTCTATTTTATTATTACATTGTTTTATTTTAAACATGATATATTCCATTACAATACTTAGTTTTAAATAAATAACTATCATTTACCACCTTATGTGGGTTGGTTCCCTTGTGTAAAACGATATTTTTGCTCCAGGTTTCAGTGATTTAGCTTCTGATGTTAACCTTATATGCTAACAGCATTTAGATTTCTAATGTTCATGTGATCTTTATTGCAATGTGTGTTTTAACAGTAAGACATCACATAATGGTTCGCGGTCTTAAAAAGAGTTTGCAACAGTGTTTATTAATTTGAGAATTGAATATTCGTCTGACAATGAAATAGGAAGGATGAAGTGTTCTGAATAGCCTACATTTTAGCATTAACTATGGTGTGTTTGATCGCATTCTTCTGACAGAGAAATATGGAAGACAGAATGTTTAATATTTTAGCATAAGTATATTCGTGATTTTATCAACTATTCCAACAGTGACATAGCGCGTAAGCGCAGTTTCCTGTGAAGTATATTTATATAACATGCACATGTTATCAATGATGGCCTTAGGCCTATCATAATAAAATATCTTCAATAACTTACATGACATGCAGATTCATATATAGGGTATATTATGAACGAAGGCGAATACGGTGCATTTTATTGTTGTAAAAGATAAGCGACTTGTCAAATGGGGAATGGCGTAGGGGGATGGCGGGCAAAGGGGGGCACTGAACGTTTCTATTGTATTTAAGGAAAATATTCGAACTATTTTAAAACCAATGACTATTCTATGTGAGGTACATGCAATGTAAATACATATAACAGACTCACTTAGTGTTTCAAGGATACCTTATTTTAATTGTGGGCCAAATAGATTTGCTCTCAAAGTGGCCCCCTTTGCCCAATAGCTTGGGCAAAGGGGGCCAGCGCATTGGGCAAAGGGGGCCACCCCCACCTTGGTACTTTTTATTATTTTGATACACAAGTGTGTACATTGAAGTGAGCCTAATAAAACAGATATGAAAAAATCCTTTTATTTGATGTATATGGTGACATGTGTTGTTGGACATAATACTAAGTAATATACTAAATACTTTCGTTCACTGGGATTAGTGTGTGAAATATGTACCCATTGTAAGTTAGTGGGCAAAGGGGGCCATGCTGTATGGTCTTTGTATTGAAATGGCCTGGCCCCCTTTGCCCTGGCTCCCATTGCCCAAGGGTTAGAGGTGGGGAATTTAGCATATTATCGCTCCCCAAAGGGATCTCCTGACTAAACTAATGACTAGAAAACAAAGCAATATAATGTACCACACAAAACAATCTTTTCAGAAGAAATCACATAAAGAGATTCATACAATTATATAAGCTTATATTCATAACATTGTTGCCTTAAACTCCCTATCGTCTATTATTTCTATCTAAAATATGTATGAGATGTCTATTTATGTTTTTTGTATACACATGTTCATAATTCATAACAATGACGTCATTATTATTTCATACAACATGTCACAATTAAAATATCACTGATGGCACCCTTTGCCCACCGCCCTCTTTGCCCGCCTCTCCCCTATACATAATTTCGCGATTTTAGTTGTCACTTGTCATAGTTCATCATGTTACTACACATATAGCGCCAGGGACGGATGCCCGCATCACATTTTATAGGTCCTATGTCACAATGTGTGAATGATTGATTGGAGGTTTAGGCCACCTTTGTCCATGTAGGCAAAACTCGGCGGTGAGAACCTCCTAAAAATGGTGAGATTACACTGCCCTCCAGACACAGGATTCGAAATTCCATCCCTGGCTACGTTTCGGTCAAATACGCAAAATTCCGTCATATATTATATACGTTCGTGTTAGATCTAAGCTAAAAATTATTCAATTTTCAATGTTTTCATCATATTGTAGGGACAGATGTATATGGTCTTAAAATGAGAATCTCATTGAGGAATGGACATTGATGTCTCAGATCCACGCGGGCTCAATATAGAAATGTGGGTTGGTTCCATTGTCCGAAATTGGAATACGCGATTCATCATTTTTAACAACGGAACCACGACCATTTGAACGCCTGCACCTCATACGCTATCATCAACACAATCGCAAAAATGTTCCTTAGAATACATGTTAAAACCAATATTCTAATAATTCCATGCAAACAACTCTCATTATATTTCCCGAATTAACACAGTTCATCAAGCTTTAAGTTCATTTTACAGAAAATTACTTCCTTGTGGGCTGGTTCCCTTGTGCTTAATAACGTCCAATTAGGAGCCAATCATGTTTAAGCTAACGTTGTGATTGTATTTCATTGATAAATCTTAGTTTGACTATCATTATTATTTAAATCTCTTGCATTCAAATTCAAATTATTATTGATCTCTCAGGTACAATTTCCAGATATCAAGTGGTTGTAACGTGATATGTAAGTTTATTTCCAATTTTGTTAATATATGGCTATTCCATTGTCATTGTCATTTTTGAGTGAAATACATCATTTTGCAAAGCATGCCAAAGTAAAACATATTAAAGCTTAACAACATCCGAAATAAACCATACTTCAACATTTCTAAAGTGTAATATTTTGCATTTGCATCTGAAAATTAGTGATCTTAACACGTTACAAGCAATTATATCTAAAGAACGTAAAGGATCCTATAATATACTAAAATAGTACACAGCCTAAGATAAAGTTTGTGTTCTCTAGTATTTATAACTTGAAACATGATATTGGATTATTTGAATCACTGGTATATAATTTTTTTTACGAGATTTAGTGTAAGTTCTACTAATTTGATCACATGCTACATTATTCGTGAAGTACTTTGTTTTATTATTTTTAATTTAATGTCACCATGATAAATACAATTGACTTTTTGTCATGTGAGCTCATAACTCACATTTTTTGGCTTGGCAGATGTGACGCTTTTATTACAAAGTGTGTAGGCCTATATAGCTCAACCACACAGACTGTGCACGGTGACACAGCTGTAAGCAAGCAATGCAATCTTACCTGAAAATAATGAGTGAGAGGCAGTGACCAAACATCAATCCTATCACAAACTCCTGGTGTCCTGAAGTGCAGTAAAGTCAGATGAATATTAGACAAACAGTTTTTCTATATAGAATATAGAATATACAAAAGTTATGAAGAATAAGATCTACTATTTTTTCTATATTTTCTGAAGCATCTTAGAAAATTATTGTGCAATAATTCCACCAAATATTTTTATTCTTGAACACTACTTCGTTGAATTGATTACGTCAGCATAAAACGTATTCTTCTTTATGTCTGTTGGCATGTACTTTTCTTTTCAAACATTAACATTTCCATCATCACATCGAACCACAATCACAGCACATCAGGACTATTAAGTTGTCGTCATGCAGTACTCCCAGTACTTATGTACAGGTAAGAAGGTGACAAGTGACGGCGCTTCTCAGCACGCGCGCGAAACTCCAGGCGGATAAACGGGGAGGCGCATGCGCCCTGACTGCTACACCTGGCGAGTAAAAAGGAATCACGCGGCGCAGTCGGCCGATTTACGGTCGGTGAAAAGCGCGCAGTGATAATTTAGAAAGAAGTTAGAATTGCGGCACGTGCGCAAGACTTCATTAATCCGCCCGCGGCCTGCTACGGATCATCCCACCCTGCCTTCAACACCAACCAGCCCTTCCCTGAACACACGGTAGAATATTTTGAAGTCACGCCCTAAATCATTCCTATATCTAACGACAGACACTGGATCAGTATTCGATACCAGCTACGCTCTTCCCTTTCATCGAATTATATCAAAGGTTTGATCTATGTTTTTAACCCTTTAACCGCCAAATTATTCAATCTGAATTTTCACCCACTTGAAGTTGTGTCTCGCTGACGCGATCCACAACTTCAAGTGAGTGAAAATTATTCAGATTTGAGAAAATGGAGGTTAACTGGTTTAAAATATTGCTGATTGATGTCACATTTTATCTTTAACATGTTTATAAGGTGGTACTTAATGTGCTAATAAAAATGAAAACCCGACTATATACGACACCGGCGGGTAAAGGGTTAGCTGGGGGAATATGTTCACTCCAACATTGTCCCATATAGTACATATAATCTGTCGTACCCAAGATAATAATAACAATAATAAAAGGAACAGCTCATAATATTTCTGATGTTGATCAACAGTATTGCAAAATGATGTGAAACAGATATATAAAAAAACGCTATCAAAATAATCAAAATATTTATCAGTACATCATAATAGAGAGAATCCAAGACATTGGCCAACACTATAATTAATTTGTTCGTGGTATCCCGCCTTATTTTTTAACGGGATCTCTAACGGGAATTAATCTATTTATACTATAGCTATGTACGGAATAATTTTGTAATGACCCAGTTACAGTTTGCTTTAAAATTTAAAAATATATTTTTTTACTGTCCAATGGGCCTATATATTCTCGGTGCTCTTAAGCGTCTTAACATACACTGGCGAAGTATGGTATTCTACTCCCTAACTTCAATAACAACTGAATGACGGCGGTTATTAGCTGATCTCGCCATGTGATCCATTCTATCATTGGTCGGCGGTGGAATGCTATACTTTGCCCAATTTATTATCCCTATAGGGACCGCCCACATCTTTCAAGTTGAATTTACCATTCAATCAACATCACCAGCGTTAGCGTTCATACATCATCTTGCATCCAGTGGCTTACTTATGCTAACTTTACTGCATGAGCTCAGTACCGTAAACCATCGCTTAGATTACTATAGTATGAGACAGTGATTAAGCGCATGATTTAGAGAAAGCAATTGGAACTCCCTCGCGTTGAACAACTATTTTTTGTCCACTTTGTTGACATTTCCAACCTAAGTGACAGCGGTGATGACACTGTGAGATTAACACACCTGTGTGGAAAATCTCAATGGGAATATAGAAATTGCCACATCAGAAGCAAGACCTGCAGCAGCAACATCACAATAATGAAATTTAGGATTTTTTGCGGTAAGGTATTACCCAAGCAAGTTTACTGATGTCTATTTCATAATACATTTTTTGGCCGAGGTCGCGCATTCTTTTT